>LPNX010742758.1:359711-493941 GCA_001517045.1 Pseudotsuga menziesii
TCAATGAGGTATCATATAAGAGATGCCACCAATCTGGAAGGTCTTCTACACAAACCCCTACGAGTACATGTCCTACTATGCGAATAGAGGTGTCGAGGTCGAACATAGTAGTCCATCATCTGATTACCGGTCATTGATGTATACCGTTAATAGACGTGAGATCACCCACCGATAATGAAAATGGGAATCAAGGTACTAGAGTGCAAACTAACAAGTGTGAATAAATGTGTTGAGGTCGAACACTTGAGAAAATCCATCGATCAGGGGACATTGATGTATTCCCAAAACTGCCGATGGTGAGAGAACCTGCCACTGATGACTGCAAGTCTCAAGGCACTCAAAATGACTCTAGACTCCAATCCTAGAATAAATGATCTGAAGTCGATGGGATGAAATCCGCTGGAAGGAGGGCATTAGGGCATCCCCTATCATCCAACATGAGCAACTCAGCAAAGCTGTATAATTTGGAAGGACTTGATCATAAGGTGCACGAACCAGTAACTGTACTGGGAATGGCCGACATGCAAAGTCAAGATAATTGAGGAATGGCCGACTCAGGTTTCAACTTCCTTCGAACAAGAGCATAATGGCATATGGTGACTGAATGAAGGCAGCATAGACTCGATATACAAACTGGGACATCTCTATGACGCAGGAGGCATCAATAGAGGCTCCATAGGGACTGGAAGCATAACCAGTCGGTGGAGATAAACTCAGATAAACGAGTACAGCTCTTAAAGTCAAACTATAACCCAACCAATGGATGTGATATACAGTGCTTTGTTCGAAGGCGACATGACTCGACAACTGCCAAAGATAATATCTTTTCTTGTCCGGATTTTTGGTTTTTTGATTTTTTTGGACTTTTTTAGTGATTTGAAAAGCTTGAAAAAAGAATAAACTAGATTTATAGTTACAAAATAGGAGGAGACGAGTGTCATAAGGGAAAACAAACTAGTTCTAAGCAGTGGAACATACCTATGATCAATGCAAGGATAGATGTGTAGGATATCGACACTCGGGGGAAGATTCCCTCACGGTAAAAAGGAATCAAGTTGCAAAGGATATAAAGAAAGGCTCTGCATGGCTAGACATGAGACAAGCTCGGGCTATATGGCTGAAACACAATGTCAGGGGAGCCGACATAAAGCTCAATAAGGCAGGAAAAGCTCATGATAATGCATCCACAACTTGATACAAGGGAATCCGAAGGGAACATGGCCAGCATAAGATCAAGAGGAGTATGAGGCTCTTGCGAAATGTCATGGCAATACTATACAATGGAATCCCACACCCTAAAGGGAGAAACATCTGCATGGGCACCAAATGCAAATCAGGTGCTAACTATGGTACCCATGTAAGGTGAGGCTCTACCACTCATATCATGTCACTTCTAAAGCAGCAAGAAGGTTCCGTGACATAATAGAGTGGGTTCGTACCTAGGATATAGTGACATGGTCATAAGGTCATGCAAAATGCAAATGGTGGTGAACCTAACCTATATGCCAGTGTAGACATGATACCTGAGATGGGCATGAATGGGTCAATCCAAAGGCTGAAATGACACTAAAAATGGTCTTCTACATCACAAATTATGTCAGAAACGGTAAAAAATGGTTAGAAACTGTCAAAACTATAGGAAAGGGGGTAAAAATTTTCAAATATTTGAAATTTTTTCTATAAATAGTAAAAAATAGAAATCATTTGAAACTTTTACCCATTGGAGCTCTGATTTTCAACTGCAAATTCCAGGAGATCCAGCTGGCGGAATTCACAACCGTTTCTTCTAGGTATTTACTCATGCTCTCAGCTTGCATTTCAATATAATTTTTACAAGTTTTCATGGTCAAATGAGGTTGTTAAGGCCAATTCTACATGAGCGCTGTGGCCCACGCGGGTATCGAAGCTTTTTCTGCGTATAGGGCGGGCTATACGTGGAAAAAGAGCTAGAAACTGCGTACATACGCGGCTGTTTGCAAAACAGTCGCGTATGACGCCGCGCAAGTGGATTTACAAGAATCTAATGGATAATTGGTCAGTTTCTCATGTAGGATGGTGCTAGAATGGCGAGAGCGCGAGCATGGTGAAGTAGAGGAAGCAGTAAGGGCCAACATAAGGGCTCAACAAGTATTACGTGCATGCAGAATCTATAAGTTTTGGTGACTTGGTGGCTTGAGGGCCAAATCAGGACTGCTACAGATGCTGGTAGACTATTGGGATCCAGACTCAGAGTCCTTCCGGATAGATGGTATGTCCCTCATCATTGAGGTGGAGGATATCTACTTTATCACAGGTCTATCTAGACGAAGGGAGGTGGTGAACCTTCGTTCCCGAGGAGGGTTAGGTCATGGGCTTACTATCGATGAGTACATAGCTGTGTAGTGCTACCCAGATACTGAGAAGGTGGGGAGTCAAGTTCCCACCAATGCTATACAGGTGCTGGGCCTAAAGGCCATACTACTGACACTGGGTAGGATAGCAGGCTTAGCATCACTCCATCAGGCCTCTCGGCCGTTGATGTTCTATGCGGTGGAGTGTATGAGACCGACCATATAAGACTGGAGTACTACACTACTGAGCAACATGAAGCATCAGTTCAGTGAGTGTAAGGTAGGTAGGATACAGAACTTCGGGTTCAGCAGTATTTTGAGCACGTTTTTCTTTGAGCGTGTTCCAGGATTGAGCCCTAGAGTGGATGTTCCTCTCCACGGGGTTCGAGATCCGGCCCAACGATGTTGGGCAGACGCGATGCGCAAACTGGGGGGTGGTAGGGTGGCCAACCCCTATCCAGCTGACTTTTTTCCATGGTGGCAAAGACAAATTGTTGCCATAGACAACTACCCCTATGCAGGGATAGATTTCTGGGGGGATCCAGACATGCCATTGCTGCCAGGATCAGCATATGGAGACATAGGTAATGAATCTCGACCCTCACTCTTTTTTTTAAATTTTTTTTGAATTATTTAAATTTTTTGTGTTTTCTTGATTATGTGAAATCAAAAAGACATGTTTTTGGGTGACAATACATAGTGACATCTACCATTCATGTGCATATGTGGGACCACGGTGACCAGAGGGCTTCCCACGTCATAGACGGAGGGGAAGAGGAGACGGCATCACTGGTGTGGATGCGGAGCGAACGCTCCAAAACATTCATACCAACTTCGTGCGACTGACTCATAGAGTTCCCATGGCGCAAGTCAAGGACTTGCCTGAGGCCATGCAGCGACAGGTGGTGGGTGTACCACGCGCATGGGTGCGTTTATTCCGGTAGCTAGCTAGAGCCGTAGTGACGTATCATGATCACAACCCTCCTCCTCCTCCACAGGACTAGACACCTGGCAGTGTATCTATTTCGTACTACCGTGTATATGATAGTGGCTTTCAAAGCCCCAATTTTGTATTATGACACTATGTATTACCACATTTTTGATGTATATAAAAAAGTTTTATGGTGATCGGTTTATTTATTTATATGTGTAAAAATTGTGTTTATGATTAATTTATGATGAATGAAACAAATGCCAATCTAACACGTAGTTAGCATATGAGTCAGCAACTTGATTATAATTTCTTGGAATGCGTATATATGTTATACTCTCAAATTGCCGTTCTAACAATCTCACCCGTAACAATCTCCTCAATAACGTTGGATCTCTAACATGGTACAAACCATTGAGCTGTGACACTACTAACTCTGAATCAAGATGTATCTCAAGAGAGAGAACACCATGCGAAATGGCATCTCGTAGAAGCTCGATAACGGCACTATATTCAGCAACATTGTTGGAAGATGGCCGTATACATACACCTCCTGAAGACAGTACTTGACCCATAGGAGTATAAATCACCCAAGCAGCTGAGGCTGAGTGTGACGGCTTGCACCATCCACGAATCCTATGTAGGTGGAAGATTCCATTGACATCTTCCATAAGAAATAGAAACTAATCACAAACCCGATCACGATAAACAAGACGTAACTATGCAAAAAGCTGTACAATAATATACAACAAGCAGCCTTGGCTAAATATCATGCATAGTATTTTTTAAGATAGAGCCCATTTCTAGGCTTCGCCAAGGCCGTCCCTTTGTAATCCACTAACTCGTAGGCACCCTTCTCTAACACACGCTTGACCACGTAAGGACCACGCCACATAGGATTGAACTTCCCTACCCCCAAGGTTCTTTCGATTGATCCCACAAAAGGACCAAGTCTCCCTCACTAAACACTCTTGGACAGATAGACTTATCGTATTGGGCCTTCATGCGACACTTATTAACCTCTAGAGTCACCAAGGCATCTCTACACTGCTCATCGAGTTGCTCAAGGTGAACCAAACTCTCCTCCAAAGGTGAAGTGTCTGGTAAGAGTTCCACAACTAACTTCAATGAAGGAATCTCCTCATGCTCCAAGCAGTCAAGCTCTGGAAGAAAGTCCGATCTATGATCGAATTCCTCCCATGGTGGCTCAACTCCCAACCTAGCCTCGATAATCACTTCATCTGAAGGGAAAACTGTATCAAGGCAGTCGTGGGCATGAGAAGACTGTACTGCCCATGCCAGCAGCACATAGGGGTCTTCCTCCTCCATCCGCGAAGAGGAAGAACAAGGCTCTACAACAGACTTGAGATTAGCTTGATAAGATATCATAACTGCAGACAACGGCACGCTCGTCTCGATGGCCTCACTCGAAGGACTTGGTGAAGGAAGAATCCAAGGATCTCTCATATGACTTGTGCGAAAAGGCACCGATCTCGTAGATGTCGAAGCACCACAGAAACTAGATCCTATCATGAGGACGGGTGCATAACAACTAAAGGTTCCCATGATGGATGGATACATGCCTACACCCACACTCCCAGTTGCCGGCTGGGAATGTTCAACTTTTAGAATCGAAGCTCCCGAAGATGCAGTAACAGGTAGATTCTTGAATGCCGTTTGATCAATCGTTACAATCTTCCCGTTATGTGGAAAGCATACAATGCGAAACACGGAAGACGCAACGGCTTGCATACTATACATCCAGTTCCTTCCCAGTAAGAGATTGTAGTCAAGGGGTGCATCAACCACCTCAACCTCTATCGCAACGGTCTTCCCTCCCAAACAGAATTTAAGGGAAGGAAGGATGCCGTGCAGCCTAAACGATCTCCCATCGAAAGCAGTTAACATGGTCGTAGATTTTGACAGCTCAGGAGAACCAAGACCCTTCCAACAAGACAAAGACATCACAGAAGCAGCAGCGCCCTTGTCAATCACAGTATGCTTGACGATCATACTAAGACATTCTACATGCACCAAAAGGGACACATAGTAGGGCAAGCGAGGCTGATGTCCTGCGGTTTCAAATTTGATCACTGAGGAAGAATCATCACCATTCACACCAAGAGCGGAAAGCAAAGCCTTCCTTTGCGACGAACAAATCTGAAGCACTTCCAATGCAGACATCGCACAAGGAGTATGACCCAAGTCCTCGACAACTGAATAATTTTGGGCGGCTCGGGCATTTGGGTTATGCCCCGAATGCTTAAGTACCCCCTTAGGAATGCGAGGTGCAGCCTCAGGTTTATTCGCAGGTTTCTCAATGCGCAAAGGGGTTCCTGGTGGATCAGGTTCTTTGCCTGGGCTGGGTTGTGATGAAGTATAATCTTTCGCATGCGTCACAACTTTCATGGCACGGACCATATTAATGCACCCACGACCACTAGTCTCAGGTGGATCATCATCACTAGATTGATCATGGGACTTCGAGTTCATATTCTAGTTATGCGGTAAAGGGTTCGTTAACACAGCTGGGCCCTGTGCTATGAACTTCGAAGCTTCATCCATTCGAGGGAACAAGTAAGTGAGGTGATCGTCCTTACATAGCTTGCAAGGAAACTTAACCTTACGTTTAGTCTACTTGTCCCCCCCAGCATTTTTACCGTTCTTGTCATTATTATTGGAATTCTCGTTCTTATACCCACCCTTTTTATTATTATTGTTTTTACCCTTTTTTCGATTCCGTCCGGGTTGCTGGTTACCCTTCTGGTCCGATGATTGTATAGCAAGTACATTCACCGTTTGGGCAGGCTGAGACGAAGCCATAGCTTGTCCCGAGGCAGATTGGTTGATTGACAATTAAGTAACTTGTTTTGCAACCGAACCTGCAGGTTTCTTACTTGCACAACCCACAATGCCGTTGGCATGTGGTCCAGGTTTGACCTTGGGATCAAAACTAGAATGAGGAGCGTTGGGTATAATCTCATATAACAAACCAGACTGAGCATAGATCAAGTCCAGTTCCTGTGCCCTAAATATTGCTTGTTCCTCATTTTGTACTCCGGATGTGGAAACATCCTTCGCTATATATGGCAATAAATATTTGAGGAACCACTCAAGGAGGAACTCCGACGGTATAAAGGCTTTAATTAATCTCTTCCGTCTATGCCACTCCTGAATATGATCAAAAATATGGGTGGCTTTATCTTGCTGAAATGTCAACAAGAGTTCAGTACCAACATCATAGTGCACTGGTAGCTGGAAGTGATTAAGGAAAGTCATCGCAAGGTCGTCGAAAAAAGTAAAGGCACCCCTAGGTAACTCTATATACCATTTCACCGCAGGCCCTGTGAGGGTGCGTTGAAATAGTCTCAAATAGACTGAGTCCTGATGCAATGAATTTGAAGAGCACCATAGGTGGAATGTCGTAACGTGTTCGCTCGGATCCTCTCCTGGTTTGCCTTCGAACTTAGGTATGTCCAAAGGAATCTTGGTAGGGACAGCCGGCCAAGCTGGGTCATGAGCCATAGGATCATTTGTAAGTCTCGATAAGTCAGGTAGATTGAGTGTCGCAAGGAAAGGGAGCCTAGGATGATGAGGTCTATGGACCGCTCCCTGGTTCATATAGGATTGATTACCACCATGACCTTGCCCATAGTGACCTCCTCTCGTATGACCTGTATAGGGTGGCGTGGAAGCACCATAATGAGGTGGACCTTGAATAGTGGGAGCTAGAAAGCCGTAATTAGGAGAGTAAGCAGGTTGTGAATACCCGCCTCCATAAGGTGAAGAAACCTGTCCATACTACGTCCCATAATAGGGTCCATAGGTCATCGCTTGCGATGCCCTGTGAGACACTCCATAGGTAGGGATATACATTCCGGAAGTAAGAATATACATATCGGAAGTAGGGATATATGTCATGGAAGTAGCAATCTAACCTCTAGAAACATGAACATAACCTCCCGAAACCACGGGTGGTATGTAGGCTTGAGACACAATTGGTCTAGTAATCACAGTACGGATCTGACTCGTAGCTACGTGCCGACTCGAAGGACCACGTGAGTAAGGTGGAGGGTTTACATTTGAAGAACTCGGAAACGAGGACGAAGGAATCTCTGTAAGAAGATATGTGCTAGTGCCTATCGTCACTCGTCTGGAACCTGGTATCCCTATCAAATCACTAAATCTAGACCTAGGAGGTATATAAGATGTAGCTTCCACCGCTGGGATGGAAGGTGCAATGTGACTAGTACTCCCAAACCTCTCCGCAAGGTAAGGAATGGGATTTCCCCCAGGCATAGTGTTAGGCTCGAAGTCAGATTCGACATTAAATGCCAAATCATGCATAGGAAAACCAGTCATAGCATAACTACCATAGCTAGCGCTGGCAGGTTCAAAGTGAATCTCGGTGTCTTCCGGCATTCCATACCGGTAATGTGTCAACGAGGGGTCAGCCCTAGAATGAATAGGTCTATCATGCATGGCTCCTATCTCAGAAATCATAGGTCCTAACTCAGTTGGGTCGGGTGAAGGATCATAAGTAGGATTAAAATCCCCATCGTCAACACGAATGGGAGGAGGAAGTGGCTCAGATGTATCCTCTGAATGATCTCCCATGGTGTGTGAATAAATCTGTGATATAGTCCAACTGGACTATCTAGGTCCCTCTCCCAAAGGAGGAGGATAAGTAGAAGGTGGAAGACCTGCTAAACGACGAGAACGACGCGGAACCGCACCCGAATCCACAATGACTCAAAAAATAGCAAAGACTCTCTATTTACGTCAACCCTAGGCCAACTAGCATGCACAGAGCAATCGCTAATAAAATCTAAAGCCAAATGCAAGCAAACAAGGGCTGGATAAGTGAGCTCTTGAATGTGGCCGGTATGTCTCGCCTAGGAGAGGCTTGAGAGGCCCTTGTCACCACAAGCGGAGGTACGTAACCAATTATTGTGGCCCTCAGCTTCAATGTGTAAAGCGACTGTGCTGTCCGACCCCAACCTGGCCGAGACACATGCAGAATAACCTCCACAAGTACCCCCTCGATATCCTAGGTAAGGTCACTAAGGTCACCTCAATATAATTAAAGCTTAGGTGGACAGTCGCAGACGGGATTGACCGTATGGGCAGGGTAGAAAAGCCCGAAACTCTCGAAAGAGCCCCCAGATACGAATACAATCTTGGCTATATCGTCGGTGCTACACAGTTATCGACTAGGGGTCATCCCAATCAACAACCGCTCACACTGCCTCGTGCTTAACTCCCTTTTGAGAGGAGGATCCTAAGAACGATGGTTATACCAAGGATTTCACACACTCCCTGGATAGACACCTAGTCATTGTTGTTTAGTGATCTTGGAGAATTGACTTACAATGAACTATTCCAAGATCCTAAAACCTAAGCTTGTTGGTGCACCCTAGAAAAGAAAAGAGTGTAATTCATTTTTAGCGTTGATTTTAGTTGGCTTTATTACTCAAAAATAGGATATGGTCGTGCAACTAATGGTGTTATGATGCAACAAGAAGCAAAATGCACACCTAACAATCAATGCAAATGCATTGTGCCCATGAAAACAGGGTATGCGTACTACGTGTAATGCACAATTTCTTCTTCAAATGCTGAATGCAAATTTCCCTATATGAAGTCCTAACTATTACTCCAAAGCAAATCTAGATCTAGTGCAAGTACAATGCAAAGTGCAAAATGCAATGCATGATGATAAGCAAATGTTTTTGGATTTTTTGAAAATAAAGAGATACAAAAAGCAAAAGAATGATTCTACCCACCCTAGACTCTGCAAGCACACATAAACAACATCCAACAAAGCACTAAGGTAAAAGGACTCTAATGCACTAATCCCAAACAAAAAATCAAAGATGCCATGACAAGAACTTTCCTAAAAGAAAAATTTAGGCTAAAAAAAACGTTTCTGGTCAGAAACAGAGGTATTAATAGACTCAGGCAGTGCCAAAGGAGACTCAGCAACTAACAGAATTCACCCAGCAATCCACTATCTTCCACAAAAAGGTAAAAACCAGGGTATACGTGACTGTTCGCAGTAAACCCGCGTGTATACGTGGAAATCCCAGAGGAAACCGCGTGTATCCTTAGCGGAGTCGCCAATTCTGTTACGGAGAGAAATTCCTATGGCTTGGGGTACCACAATAGAAAGCTAGACTCTAGAAATCAATCTTTCCCAATATGCAATAGAAATAAAAACATCTAACACTAAAGGATCGAACCTCGTACCTTATTCCGGATGGTTGAAGTAGATCCCTGTTGAGCTTTCCAATCTTCAGCTTGAATTGATATAATACTTCCTCAACAACAAGTAAACAATATAAGCATACTATATATCATGGTGTTAGATCTATTCTAGCATATATAATCAATAATGTAAAAGCATTTGACATATTCCAATGGATACAATATTCATTCAAATACACATTACTGGACAGGAAAAGATATTTCTATTAATATAAATCAGAGATTACAAGTGACAACCTCTGACGGCACGTCTGCGAACCGGAGAAACTGAATCCCCCACTTGGGCCTCCACCACCTCAATCCTCCATCACTCAGATAGCAAGCTTAATAGCAAAAGGCAAGCTTGGGAAGAACACAACAGTGCTCCAAGGGACAAAGGGATGCAGACTTGTAATGTCCCCGGTTTCGACCTCATTTGCATGATGTATATATTGTAATTAATCGTGGTGAGGAGCTCAAGGAAAAATCCCCACCATCGATTTTGTTGTCTATGTTTCGGCAATAGGGATGGTTGCCGAGGGTATATCGTGCTATTTGGCACATTATAATTCGGCATCATGTAAACGCGCACATCAATTAAAATAAACCACAACCAGCTACGGCAGTGCAACGTTGGATGAAAAGGGCATGGTTCCAAAGGATAAGGGGTGGGGAATGTCAAACCTTGGTTATGGGGGAAAAACCCATGTCTTGTCACCTTGTTGATTTTAGATCTTCCCTTGTTAACCTCTTTAATGCTTCAGCTGGTGGTTGGGGGAGTTATTGCTGAAGTGGTGGTGGTTGTGGCAGGCTGTCAGCCTTACCCACTTGCTCACTCCACCCACGTCTGTCCATTCTTCTCCCTCATGCACTCTTCCCTGGCCTGTTCACTCTACCCACGATTTTGGCTGTTCATTTTCTTCACGCAGACTCTTCTTCCTCCCCACGAGTTGTAAAAACGCTCCAGGCTTCTCAATTCGCCTCCTCCCCATTTCTATTCATCCTCACACATAGGTTCTTGGTGTTTTTGGGTCTCACGCAGTCATTCATCTTCACTGGGCGAGTTGCTAAACACCCACGAACTGCAAAATCGCGCCCTTCCTGTTGTGTGTGCACCCACGGGCAAAGTCGGAGTTGTTTTCTCCTCATGCAGGGCCTCCATTGTCTGTTCTTTTCCTTGCTGGGTCGGATTGTTTACCCACGCTTAGGTATTCTTCTGTTTGGGGCGCACATAGTGAGCTGAGAGCCGTGCTCTTGCATCCACGACTGACTGTGAAGGGCCATTCACGTTTTTGGCTGTCTCACAGATTAATTGGGTCATTTTTCCCTGCTGTAAGTTGTGCTCACTGGTAGATTTCGGGGCTGTAGTCTTCCCCATGTTGTGAATGTATTTGCTGTTACATTTGGGGGTCGTTATAAATTCGAGTGAGAGTCATTTTGGCCACGATAGGGCCAAGAATGACTCAGGAATTCGTTTTCCCTATTTAAGCTGTGACAGCTAAGTAATTGCCTGAGTGCAATGGTTAGTCTTCGGACCGTGCTGGCTTGGCTTGTCTGTTGAAATCCTGTGAAACCCAGCTGTGTTGGATTGCTGTTTGTGCCCCTTGGCTATGTATAAGCTTGCAATTGACCCTTATTCCGGAGGAATCATGCCCAGCTCAGGGGTGGCCGCGTTGCTGAGAGACTAATGAGCACGCTGGCCTATGGTTGGGTGGAGCGTTGCAGTGACGTAGCTGGTTGCGGGTGAATTCTTCATCAAAAGATAAGTGATGCTGTTTACTCCATCTCTGTGTATATATTGATGTCAATTAATGAATCATAATGAACATGTGGAATGCTGGTTATGAATATGTTTGCTTCCGCTGAATGTTGATTTATTGTGCACCTGTGTGTGCCTGTAAGTTTTAATTCCAGCATTGTTTTCTTTTAAATATGTTCATGGGCTGTTTGCCCGGCTGTGTTGAGGTGTTCATCGCGTCCTCTTCGCCGGTCGGAGGCATGGGGACATGACAAGACTCAAGCATAAGTTCTGGCAACAATGGACTATAGTTTCGTTGCTCTCAATTCTCTCTTATGCTTTCAATGTACCAAGGGGTTCCTTATATAGCTTTTCAAAGGGATACTGAAAAGTCAAATCCGTGCGATCTCAAGGCATATGGAAGGCCAGGAGTCATATGAGTCAGATTCAAGTCAAGGAAAACTCCAAAAGGATTTGGATTATGCACACATCCCGTTGTATGCGACTATAGGGGTCATATCCACGTATGTACGTGGTTATCGGGGTAAAAGCCATGTATATCACTTTTCTTATGTTTTTAGGGATGATCAAGAACACATCAAAAGACAAAAAGTAGTCCATAGGGGCTAATGAGTCTGCAGCGGGACAGGGGAAGGCCATACAATGTGTGATTCACCTAGTGTGGTGAAATCTGCTATAATAGATTAGTTTCTGTTTCTTTTGGCAGATGTCAATGGAATCTTCCACCTACATAGGATTTGCGGATGGTGCAAGCCGTCACACTCAACACTCAGCCTCTGCTGCTTGGGTGATTTATACTCCCATGGGTTAGGTACTGTCTTCAGGAGGTGTATGTCTACGGCCATCTTCCAACAATGTTGCTGAATATAGTGCTGTTATTGAGCTTCTATGGGATTCCATTTCACATGGCGTTCTATCTCTTGAGGTACATATTGATTCGGAGTTAGTAGTGTCACAGCTCAATGGTTTGTACCATGTTAGAGATCCGACATTATTGAGAAGATTCTTACGTGTGAGATTGTTAGAATAGCAATTTGACAGTATAACACATATAAACATTCCAAGAAATGATAATCAAGTTGCTGACTCATATGCTAACTACGTGTTAGATTGGCATTTGTCTCATTCATAATAAATTAATCACAAACATTTTTACACATGTAAATAAATAAACCGATCACCATAAAACTTTTATATATATATATAAAATGTGGTAATACATAGTTTCATATACAAAAGTGGAGCTTTCAAAGTTTCTATCATATAATACACGGTCGTACAAAACATATACACTCCCAGGTATCTAATCCTGTGGAGGAGGAGGGTTGTGATCATGATACGTCACTATGGCTCTATCTAGCCACCAAAATAAGTGCACGCATGCACGTGGCACGCCCACCACCTGTCGCTGCATGGCCTCAGGCAAGTCCTCGACTTGCGCCATGGGAACTCTATGAGTCAGTCGCACGAAGTTGGTATGAATGCTCTGGAGCGTTCGCTCCACATCCACACCTGTGATGTCATCCCCTCTTCCCCTCCATCTATGATGTGGGAAGCCCTCTGGTTGCCGTGGTCCCACATCTGCACATGAATGGTAGATGTCACTATGTGTTGTCGCACAAAAACATGTCTTTTTGATTCCACATAATCAAGAAAATACAAAAAATTAAATAACTCAATTTTTTTTTAAAGAGTGAGAGTCGAGATTTAGTACCTATCTTTCCATATGCCGATCCTGGTGGAGATGGAATGTTCGGATCCCCTCGGAAATCTATCCCTCCATAGGGGTAGTCATCTATGGCAAGAATCTGTCGTCGCCACCATGGAAAGAAGTCAGCTAGATATGGGTTGGCCACCCTACCACCCCCCAGTCTGCGCATAGTATCTGCCCAACACCATTGGGCCGGATCTCGAACCCCTTCGAGAGGAACGTCCACTCTAGGGATCAATCCTGGAACACACTTGAAGAAAAATGTGCTCAATATGCTGTTGAACCCGAAGTTCCATATCCTGCCTGCCTTACACTCACTGAGCTGGTGTTTCATGTCGCTCAGTAGTGTAGTACTCCAATCATATATGGTTGGTCTCATACACTCCACCGCATAGAACATCAGTGGCCACGAGGCTTGATGGAGTGAGGTTAAGCCTGATATCCTACCCAGCGTCAGTAGTATGGCCTTTAGGCCCAGCACCTTTATAGCATTGGTGGGGACTTGACTCCCCACCTTCTCAGTATCTGGTAGCAGTACATAGCTACGTACTCATCGATAGTAAGCCCATCGCCTGGCCCACCTTGGGAACGAAGGTTCACCACCTCCCCTCGTCTAGATAGACCTCTGGTAAAGTATATGTCTTCCACCTCTATGGTGAGAGACATCCCATCTATCTGGAAGGACTCCGAGTCTGGATCCCAATAGTCTACCAGCATCTCTAGCAGTCTTGGTTTGGCCCTCAAACCACCAAGACACCAAAACTTGTAGAGTCCGCATGCCCAAAGAGATTGTTGAGCCATCACGTCGGCCCTTATAGCTTCCTCTACTTCACCATGCTCACGCTCTCTCCATTCTAGCACCATCCTGCAAGAGAAATTGCCAAATTTTCCATTAGATTTTGATAAATTCACTTGTGCGGCGTCATAAACGACTGTTTTGCAAACATCTGCGTATGTACACGGATTATAGCCTCTTTTCCACGTATATCCTGCCCTATACGCGGAAAAAGCTTCGATATCCGCATGGGCCACAACGCTCATGTAGAGATGGCCTAAACAACCTCATTTCACCATGAAAATCAATAAAAATTATATCAAAATGCATGAGGAGAGCATGAGTAAATACCTGGAAGAAACGGTTGTGAATTCCGCCGGCTGGATATCCTCGAATTTGCAGTTGAAAATTAGAGCTCCAATGGGTAAAAGTTTCAAATGATTTATATTTTTTACTATTTATAGAAAATTTTTCAAATATTTGAAAATTTTTACCCCCTTTCCTATAGTTTTGACAGTTTCTAACCATTTTGGACCGTTTTTGACATAATTGGTGATGTAGAAGACCATCTTCAGTGCTGTTTCAGCCATTGGATTGACCCGTTCTTACTGATCTCAGGTATAACGTCTACACTGGCATATAGGTTAGGTTCACCACCATTTGCATTTTGCATGACCTTATGACCATGTCACCATGACCTTAGGTACGAACCCACTCTATTATGTCACGGAACCTTCTCGTTGCTTTAGAAGTGGCATGATACAAGTGGTAGAGCTTTACCTTACATGGGTACCCTAGTTAGCGCCTTATTTGCATTTGGTGCCCATGCCGACGTTTCCTCCTTTAGGGTGTGGGAGTCTGTTGTATAGTACTGCCATGACATTTCGCAAGAGCCTCATACTCCTCTTGATCTTATGCTGGCCTGTTTCCCTCCGGACTCCCCCTATGTCAAGTTGTGAATGCATTATCATGAGCTTTTCTTGCCTTATTGAGCTTTATGCCGGCTCCCTTGACATTGCGTTTCAGCCATATAGCCTGAGCTTGTCTCATGTATAACCATGCAGAGCCATTTTTTATATCCTTCGCAGCTTGATTTCCTTTTTTACCGGGAGGGGATTTTCCCCCGAGTGTCGATATCCTACACATGTATCCTTGCATTGAGCATAGGTATGTTCCACTACTTGGGACTAGTTTGTTTTCCATGATGACACTCGTCTCCTCCTAGTTTGTAACTATAAAGCTAGTTTATTCTTTTTTCAAGCTTTTCAAATAACTGAAAAAGTACAAAAAAAATTAAAAAACCAAAAAGCCGGACAAGGAAAGATGTTATCTTTGGCAGCTGTCAAGTCGTGTCGCCTTCGAACAAAGCAGTGTATATCACATCCATTGGTTGGGTTATAGTTTGACTTTAGGAGCTGTACTCGTTTATCTGAGTTTATCTCCACCGACTGGTTAAGCTTCCAGTCCTTATGGAGCCTTTGTTGATGCCTCCTGTGTCACAGAGATGTCCCAGTTTGTATATTGAGTCTATGCTACCTTCATTCAGTCACCATATGCCATTATGCTCTTGTTCGAAGGAAGTTGAAACCTATGTCGGCCATTCGTCAGTTATCTTGACTTTGCATGTCGGCCATTCCCGGTACAGTTACTGGTTTGTGCACCTTATGATCGAGTCCTTCCACATTAAACAGCTTTTCTGAGTACCTCATGTTGGATGATGGGGGATACCTTAATGCCCTCCTTCGAGCGGATTTCATCCCATCGACTTTAGATCATTTATTCTGGGATTGGAATCTAGAGTCCTTTTGAGTGCCTTGAGACTTGCAGTCATCAGTGGCAGGTTCTCTCGCCATTGACAGTTTCTTGGGAATACATCAATGTCCCCTGATCGATGGATCCTCTCAAGTGTTTGACCTCAACACATCTATTCACACTTGTTAGTTTGCACTCTAGTACCTTGATTCCCATTTTCATTATCGGTGGGTAATCTCGCATCTGTTAACGGTATACATCAATGACCGGTAATTAGATGATGGACTACTATCTTCGACCTCGACACCTCTATTCGCATAGTAGGACATGTACTCGTAGCGATTTGTGTGGAAGACTTTCTAGATTGGTGGCATCTCCTATATGCTACCTACTTGATCGTGCCAGTGTTCATGAGATTTCAGCTCTCGTGACTTGATACCAGTGTATGTCAGATATTTCCAGCCACTATGGAGATCTTGATCTATTGTATATCTTCAGCCATTTTGGAGATCATGGTCCTTTGTATATCTTCATCATGGAGATTATGATCTATGTATATTGTACGTGGAGATGACCACATATGTGATATCATGTATTATGCCTATTCATGGCCATTATACTCTTATGTATCCGGGACTGTTATATGTACTTGTAGAGTTGTATTATTGTACTATGCTGATTGGGTGGCTGGTCTTCCATTTGGGATCCTTGATCACTCCACTTCTGGGATGGACTTATAATGTATTTCGACCATCGTATGACCCCTCTGACCTCACACATTAGGGGGCATCTGTTATAGCGGATTTCACCACTCTAGGTGAATCACACTTTGTATGGCCTTCCCCTGTCCCGTTGCAGACTCTTTAGACCCCATGGACCATCTTTTATCCTTTGATGTTTCCTTAATCATCCCTAAAACTATATGAAAAATGATATATGCGGCTTTGTACCTGATAACCGTGTACATACGAGGGTTTGACCCCTATAACTGCGTACATCGGGATGTGTGCATAATCCAAATCATTTTGGAGTTTTCCTTGACATGGATTCGACTCATTCGACTCCTGGCCTTCCATATGCTTTGAGATCGCTCGGATTCGACCCTTCATTATCCCTTGTGAAGCTATATAAGGAACCCCTTGGTACATTGAAGGAATATAGAGAGATTGAGATCAAATAAATTATAGTCCATTGTTGCTGGAATTTATACTTGAGTCTGCATCCCTTTGTCCCTTGGAGCACTTTTGTGTTCTTCCCAAGCTTGCCTTTCGCTAGTGAGATTGCTATCAAGAGACGGAGGATTGAGGTGGTGGAGGCCCAAGTGGGGGATTCAGTTTCTCCGGTTCGCAGACGTGCCGTCAAAGGTTGTATCTATCTTGTAATCTCTGATTTATATTAATAGAAATATCTTTTCCTATCCAATGATGTGTATTTGATTGAATGTTGTATCCATTGGAATATGTCAAATGCTTTTACATTATTGATTATATATGCTAGAATAGATCTAACACCATGATATATAGTATGCTTGTATTGTTTACTTGTTGTTGAGGAAGTATTATATCAATTCAAGCTGAAGATTGGAAAGCTCAACGGGGATCTACTTCAACCGTCCGAAATAAGGTACGAGGTCTGATCCTTTAGTGTTAGACATTTTATTTCTATTGCATATTGGGAAAGATTGCTTTTTGGAGTCAAAGCTGTCTATTGTGGTACCCCAAGCCATAGGAATTTCTCTCCTTAACAAATACTTATGATTTTGATAATTAAGGCTTCCGATATATCTCAATATGGTAACATATGATGGTTTATAAAGGTATTTTGAGATATATAGACTGCAGGAAGATCGACCTGAACATGCTACGAAAAGGATGGGAATTCATCGCTCAAGCTGATCACCATCCAGCCTACCATTGCCTAAGGAATGTGGTCCCCGTGTATTATCCTAGGCAAAGTTGTACAAAGATAGCTGTAACAGAATGCGTCAGATTTGGAGGTCAACAGTGCGCCGCTGCTTGTGTATAGCTATGATCTGAAGATATCATTACTCATGGGTCGATTAATAGTTTCCTTATATTTCCTATCTTTCATCCTGCCATGTTTGTAACAGCTATTGTCATTTAGGGCACCTGAAGATTAGAGATCTTCATGGCTGCCCCATAATAGGGATATGATATTATGATTTGCATTGTATAAATATGGAGAACTGTTTCAAACCAGGGGTTGTTGAACATATAATCAATTCATTGTATTAGTTGTGAGGAGGAATTGTGTAATTGATCTACCTTTTTAATACAAGGAGTTACTTCAGATCAAAGGGTTTTAACGTGTGTTCATCCAACATCTCTATGTAAAGGCTGGGCTGCCTTCCACAGGGATTGCTGAGTTAAATTAGGAATTTCAATTATTTTTTTGTGTGATGTTATGTTCATTTATTTCTTCGTAGGAAGCTGTAAGAAGTTGTGGATTTATAGTGTGTTGTTGATTGCATCTCTTGGATACATGTAGTGGCATGCTGTGACAATCGACTGAGTAGGTAATTATTCCTCATGCAATTTGTGTGGTAACTGTAATAGCTATGTTCATCCTTAGATCTTTTAGTTGTTGTTTCCATGAATCCTTGCAGCTTGTCTCTTATTTTTATGATTGCAAAATTTCATTCCTGTACTTCGAATTCATAGAACAACTGAACTCAATTTCTGTATTTTGAGTCTCTAGACTAATATTCAATTTATGTCTTTGGATTTCTAGAATAATCAGATTAAGATAGTTGGTTTAATCATTAAGTGGTTTGAAACAGAATTTCCCTTTTTTTGCAATGGTAATCTAGATGTGACTTTCATCTTTCCATTCTTAGATCAAGAACATCAGAAGGTAATTGTGACTGTATTCCTTAGAAGGTAGCTAGATTAAGTAGATTCTTGGGATGAGCATAGCTGAACAGAGGATAGGATTGTTCAATTACCGTAATTTAGTGTTTAAGCATATATTGTGCATGTTATCATTGAAATACAAGACTTCCCTGGGTTGACAATAAATATTGTACACTCTGTATGTTAGTTGTAATTCACTTGCATATTGGGTGCCTAACAAGGACAAAGAGTATTTTAGATGAGGGAAAAAATTATGCAAATTAAACTTTAGATGGTAGAGATGCACATAATCTACATTTAAAAAAATAAAATTTCCAGCAGTGTGATAACAATAAGCAAGATGCATATCAGTGAACACTCAACCTCTCATAGTATTTTGAGAATAATATATATATAAACATGATAATCAAACAATATTTTATGTCTAGTATAAAAAGTTGACATTAAAAAAAAATGAAAAATTCAGCTAGGGTTGACTTTAAACTTCACCTACATTTTAACTCTTAATGTATTAAACCCTAAGATCCCTACCTATTCTCCCTCTCAGATCTCCACCACTTAGCAAGTAGACCCTTAGGAAAGTCATGATTTAGTTGATTCAAAACTGCTCATGACTCACGATTAGTTGACCCTTCGCCACTCACAATCACAAAGTTACATGCATGATTCAAATTTCGAGACGCTGAACTTCAAATTTGGTGCCGGATTGTTAATTGTTAATTTAGATATACCATTGGAACGATATGGATTATGTTGAAGTTGCTACAAACCAACAGTTGATTTATCTAAAAATGATGTTTTTTTGTTGAATGGTTAATGATCTCCTGAACAATAGTACCGAATTGTGTTCCGGGTTATAATTCTAATTGAGAATAAGAGGATGGGCGGGAGGAATAGTTTCTAATAGAATGGTTTTTTATTTTTTAATCTTTGATATAATGTTATGTATCCATTTTCTCTTTTAGAGTTTTATTTTACACCATTAACAATTTATTTATTCAATGTCAACGTGAGGAAATATTAGGATCATGGTCATCAAATGGAGGATATTGACGATTTGTTGCAAGGGAGAGACCCGAGGGGAAATTTATAACTTTCCAAACTCAGGAGAAAGGAGAACCATGATGAATGGATAGATATGGAGAATGAATAGAGATTGTAAAATTGATAATTTTTAGCTAATAAGGTGCAAAATACATGAACTTGCTGAAACTTTAACAGACTATTGAGAGGGTCAAACGATGATGGTTTTGTTCAAACAATATATGAACCTGACCAGTATGAAAAGGAAAACATAATGACACTAACTTCACAACATGGAAATTCCAAGAGGGAAAGAAAACAAATATCCAAGACTCGACTCAACAACACTATGATGATGCACGTGATGCAACTTGGTAGATCTGTTAAAGGGATAATATGAAAGACAAAATGGTGAAATAGGATATGGACATGGTAACCACATTGAACTAGCTATGATGATATAGATTAAATGATCATGGAAACAAATTCAGTAGGTTCTCCTATAGCATCTTGTTTCGACACTAACTCGTGTCTTTGAATCCATCCATAATGTTACATTAATTTTACTCAATTTTAACACTACAAATGGATTTAGAGGCCCCTAATTTTAACACTATAGATGGATTCAGAGACCCCCTTCTTCTGAATCCATCTGTAGTGTTAAAATTTAGTAAATTGTACAAATTGATTGTCAAAATTGTAATTTTCCATTAACAAAGTGACACAACTACAAATGACCAAATCAATGACCAATTGTTATGTGGTCAATTTAACAATATAGACAGATTCAGAGACCCATCTAGGGGCTCTTCGAATCCATCTGCAGTGTTAGAATTTAGTAAATCATTTAAAGTCATTGTCAAAATTGTAATTTTCCATTGTCAGAGTGACACAACTAAAATTGACCAAATAAATGACCAATTGGTATGTGGTCATTTTTATTTTAGTTCTAATCCTGTGAACAAATTGGTCATTTTTATTTTTGTTATTATCTCGTGACAAAATTGGTCATTTATCTGGTCATTTTTAGTTAGCTCACTTAAAATTTCTCAATTTTGGTCATTTATCACTTGAAAAAATTGCGACGACCAAACTTTTTGGTCTCCTGGTCACTTATCTCTCATTTTGTACTAGTGAATCCTTATTATTTCAGGGGATACTTCTCACGATCATATAGACCCATACTTCTGGTCATGTAGACCCAAAACCACTACTTTTTGGGTTTTGTGAACCCATCATCATGATTTTGGGATATCGTTAACACCCTATTTGACATTAATGACTTAGGGAACACACTTTGTACTTTCAAATGAACTTAATGATTTGGGAATAAAGACAACATTTTCATTACCCGATGAATAGGTGATTGGGGCTCCTTGTTTCATGTGCGTTCTTGACAAATGGAATGGTTCAGGATTGATTTATTCTTCTACAATGAACGATAGGTGTAAACAAGCCAAGTTTGTATTTTTAATGAGTTGAAAATTCAAAAATAACAGAGAGTTGGCCCAACTTGATTTGGTGTGCGAATGCATGATATCACTCTAAGCATGGCCCAAGTAGACACAGGTTCACTTATCAATTAGATGACACAGTGGTGATGTGGATTTTGGTGGGTAAGTGGTTTTGGACAAAACCAGAACTCCTAACATTGTGGCAGTTGCGTAGAATGGCTTGGAGAGGAGTTTCCAATAGAATTGTGTCAGGTGTCTAATTTTGTCGTATCTAACTCCTCGATGCATCAAATGAACTCCATATCACTTCGTTGAGGAGATATCAACCTCTGCTGTCGATATACCAACACTCTTTTTGATTAGATCACTACCTTTTTGTATCTTGTGTGCACTTCCATGATGCATTATTCATAATAATAGTTGATCTCAATGAAGATCGGCAATATTCGACTGCTTCCTATTTAGCACTCGATTCAAAATTTTTGGTCACATGCTGTGACTATTTGTTCATTCTCTTTGGACGATTGTCACTTTTGGACTAGCCCCACATATTACAACCATTTATGGCTGACCTGAGCATTACAAAAAATATCCATACTAACACAATCTAAATGGTTTATAGTAGGTGTAGATATGGAGTTGTTCTATAAGCTCAAGAAGTCCCTCTATAGTTTTAAAAAGTGAGTAAGGATGTCATATGAGAAGTTTGACATGTATATCTAGTAGTTTGGGTCTGTGAGAAGTCTGTTGATGTATTTTTAACTTCAGAATGTATGCACTTGCATATCTTATGTATTGTACCCCGATGTTTATTCTGGGAAGTATCTATAATGTAATTGAGACATGTCATGCCCCGATGTTCCGATCAAGAGATTCAATAATGTAAACAAGTCATGTAAATTCATTGAGGTTAACCCTCCATTGTAAGTTGGGGCAATAGTCCCCACATTTGTGTCAAGGCTAACCCTCCTTATTGATCAGAGGGCAAATTCCCCATTGTTGTGGGGCACTAGAGTTATTAGACTCTCCTAGAGATGTCGGCTCTAGTAAGTAATTGTTAAGTGGGGATGACATGTTAAAGTGGACATTAAGTGAACGAAAGAATATAAATAGAGAGTGAGACTCTCTATTTATCACACACACACTCACTCATTGGGGCACATGAGTGAGAGAAAAGTAGTTCTCTCAAGAGAGAGAGAGAGACAGAAGTTGTGGAGATCATATTTATGTTTTTGGGTTTTACTGCTGCTATTGGTGCTCATTCTATCTCTGAAGAAGTTGCGGGATTTTATCCTTTATGGTTTCCTCGAGGAAAATTCTTTGTGTCTCTTGTCTCTTGTGTTTATTGCTATGAATGTTAATCTCTCAGATAAGATCCTAATATAATGCTAGCTTGATTGATAAAAATTCTAACATGGTATCAGAGCTGACCTGAGAAGAAGACATTGTACAGTTGTAGAAGCTAGGGATTCTTAATTTTTGGGTCTCCCTCCACAATCCATCAGCAAAAGTATGCTAGGATGACTCTCCATTGAAGGGTGCATCTTTCTATCGAAGCAGAGTTCGATTTCAGACATTTTCAGTTTTTGGCACGGGAAATTAGGGCTTTTTACATAAAAGGAATTTTTGAGCGAGCCAACCATAGGATTTATCTCCTCATCAAAATTGAAGTTTAGAGACCTAGGTTGAGATTTTTGGTTGGGTATAACTACAAGAAAGTCAAACCCTAGTTTGACCCCAGGCCAGAAAAACCCTAAAATACTAAAACTGATAAGTTTTGGTACATTCACTATATCTCGAGATTGGAGAAGTCTCAGGAGCTGAAACTTTCACAGGATGAATATAGAATCTGGAATTACATTTTTTCCAAAGTTCAGCCTCAGATTCCCTATATTCTAGGAGATATGATCCCTCCAAGTTAGGGTTCCAGCCTCTTTTAGGATTCATCACTAAACAGGACACCTGGGGAGAATTGCTATATCGTAGGCTACGAAGGTCAAAATAAAATTTATAAAGCTGTTCCAGAAAGGGCATAGACTTTGATTTCTATGTTCCAAGTTTTAGACCCAGAAGATGAAACAATGACATGTGGCTGTCCGTACAAATTCGCTATGCTGAACAATCCCAAAACAGGTCACCTTGGGAAAACGATCATAAGTCCCAATTGGTAAAACCCATTCTAATGAAACCCATGGTGTTGGAACAGGGACATGCGCGACTAACTCAATGCAAAGTTTCAGACACATAGGAGATTAAATTTCAGAGATATCATAGAATCAGTATCGGGAATTTCTGTAGAAGAAATTGGAAAACTAGGGCTTTCTGTTTCGGGAGCTTCCCTCCACTGTTTTCAGAAAAGGAGTACATTGGACAACTCACCTTGAAGAGTTATATCTTTCTAGCCAATTAGATCTGAAAAATTCCAAGTTTTTAAAATTAGGGTTTCTCTGACAAACCCTAGATCAGCCATCTCCAGAACCAGGACGGACACCTCAAATCGGTAAGATCTAATCTTTTACTATTTTCATTTGAGGTTCTCACTTCAAAGTGATCTATCACATTAGCTTGATGATAATCTTGTTGAATTTGACAACTTCCAAGCATGGAAGTATATGATCTCTGTGAAGAAAATGAATTGGACACCTACATAAGTAGAGAGGTTCCAGTTCCAGAGGGAGATGAGGCTAAAATCCTTACACCAAAAGAACTTGGTCAATGCTAAGGAGATCATTGCTGATTCAATCACGGATCATATTACACCACGAGTGTCTTCCCTAAAGACACCAAAAGAGATGTTTGATTCCTTGACCAAGCTATTTGAAGGGAATAACATAAATCAGAATATGACTTTGAGAAAATAGTTAAAAAATGTGAAGATCCATAATGCAGAAACCATACAGTCATACTTTACGAGGGTCTCTCAAATCAAAGAACAACTTGTAGCAATAGAAGAAGAAGTGGAGAATGCAGAAGTTACCTTGAATGGCCTCCTAGGATCATGGGATTCATTCATTTGAGGAATGTGTGCCAGAAGGAAGTGATTACTTTTAGCAGACTCTGGGAAGAAGAAGAAGCTCGACTCATAATAAGAGAAAACAAGATGGGAGCAACTGAAGATCAAGCTCTCACCATCCAAAGAAGATCCCTCAAGTGATGAGGAATATGAAGAACTCAACTCTTGAAGAACCTCTTATCCATCTTAGCATTTGAATAAGAAACAATGATATTCTGAATGAAGAAGATGATGAAGCTGAAGTGCTCAAGAAGGAGTCTACCTATGAAACAAATAAAGATAAGTATTCAATTGTCATTTCATGATATTGTTTTGATTATGCATTTGTTTATATTTGGTTGATGTATTATGCATGATAGAATGTTTGCATTAATGACAATATACTACTAATATGCATGTAATGGGTAAGTAGCTCATGGTTCTATACAACTCTCCATTGCTACTTATCTAGAATGAAACCTCTTTGCTGACATATTGGATTAGTGCACAATCTCAATGTTGTCCTGGTAGAGATGGAAGGCATCTAGAAAGTTTCCGTGAGATATGGATGAATGTTGTATTGGCTAAAATAGTTGCATGATCATATATTTATGCATAAGAATTTGACATTATGAATATGCCTTATGAAACGTTTCTAACCATACAAATGCATTTGACTTGTAGGAAAGATCATGTACAATCACCTCCAAGCAAAGATGGATGAGACTTGTTCCGAAGAACAAGTGACGACATTTCAATAAAGAATCCAAAATGAAGAAAAATATGACGATACTTTTAAAGAAGAGATCTCAGACATAGTGCAATTATGTAACACTGTTGAGTGACATCATTGATGCAAAACCTTCCAAGAAGTAGCTAAGAAGAAAGGGAAGGAGTCTACTAGGTCAAGAAGAATGATGTCTAGGATGCAGTATAGAGACCTAAAGAGAAGTTCGTAGTTCCATCATGCAGTAGATGGAAACATCGTGGGATACAAGGCAAGATTCGTAGCATGCGGCATAGATTACGAAGAGACGTTTACAGCCACTAGAAATACACATGACAAGAAGAATCATGTGTGCAAATGAAAGAAGGCCTTGTACATGAGGAGCTTGATGAAGACCTGAACCTTTGCTACAAGGTTGAAGATGAAATTCTATAGAGGATCTTGGTATCCAATGGCCCTAGATGGATACATAGAATATTAGTAGTAGAGGGAGCTACTTGTCACTCCGGTACATAATGTTTTAGTGCATAGAGTACGAAAGACAAAGGGAGTATGATGCTCCGCTTCAGAGGGAGTGACTACAGAAGATCCTAAGGTTTGACATGGTATGAAAGGATGGACAAATTACTGATGACTATAGACTTTACTGAGCATAAAGTGGATTCCAACCTTTGCTTCACGGTTGAAGGCGAAAGACCAGTGATGCTCCTGTTATATGTCGATGACCTGTTCTTGACAAAAAAAGAGGAACTCATTAAAGTTGCAAGAAGGAGACTTGCTGCCGAGTTCAAGATAAAGGACTTGGGAATGATGCACTACGTTCTAGGAATGGAGGTGTGGACAAGGGAAGTATGCAGTAGAGATCCTGAAGAGGTTCAGGATGATGGACTGCAAGTCCATGACCACACCTATGGCATCAAACCTGAAGCTATTGAGTGTTGCTTCATCAGAGTTGGTTGATGCCACGATGTATCATTAGATGATTTACCTGATAAATATGAGAAAAGATATTTGCTTTGATATGAACACATTGATACATGTTCACCTGATGGTTGCAAAGCATGTAGTGAGGTACCTGAAGGATACAGTTGATTATGGGCTCAAATATGAGGTGAATCAGAAGATTAACCTGGAGGGTTATGAGGATTCGTATTGGGTAGGCAGTTCCATTGATAGGAAGAGCACTTCGAGGTGCTACTTTAGTATGGGATCAACTATGATCTCTTGGTTTTGCTTGATGGAGTCCTACATGGTGCTGAGTACAGCTGAGGCAAAATATGTTGCCACTTGCTATTTGGGAGGTAGTATGTTTCTTTTGAAAAATACTATATGATTTTCTTGATCTGACTTGCATGTTTGTATGATGCAGAGAGGATCAGTGAAGCTCCAGTATGTGATCCAGATTGATATCTATCGAAAGGGGAGTTCTAGCATAGTTGGTGAGACAGGTTGTCTGAGCATAAGTCCTGGCGAAGCTCATAGGTTGCTCAGATGTAAATGAACCTATAGGTTGTCCTCGGATGTAATCAGTCCTTGCGAAGCTCGCAAGTTATCCTTGAACGTAGTCAAGCCTGATGTGATTCTATGCTAGAAATGGCCAAATTGAAGTTTGAGTACTTCAGGGAGAAGCTTGGTGTTCTCCACATCGATGTTCCCTCCAAGGGGAAGTGATGAGTCCGTGAGCCATTCTGACATGGTGAGAGGATTAGGTTCCTTCCATGGTCATATGTAAAAGTTGAGCCATTCTGTCATGGTTAGAGGATTTGGTTCCTTCGATGTTACATGTGAGTGCTAAGCCATTCTGATGTGACTGTAGGATTGGTTCCTACATGATTAAATATAAGTGCTGAATTCCATTCTTGGAATGGAGGCACCTGGTCAGTTACCAGGAATACTCAGCTTGGTGCTGAGATGCCATTCTCTAGGAGAATGGAGGCACCTAGTCAGTTACCAAGAATCCTCAGTCTAGGACTGAGAGCCCTTCCGATGCGGTGTGTTTGCACATGGTTGGATGTAAGTGCAGAGCCCTTTTGATGTGGTGTGTTCACACATGGTCGAATGTAAGCCCTTCTAATGTGGTGTGTTTGCACATGGTCGGATATAAGTGCTGAGCCATTCTGGTGCGATGCGTTTACACATGGTCAGATGTGAGTGCTAGGCCTTTCTAACAAGATGAGGTAAGATGTGAGTGTTGGGCATGCCTTTCTAACAATATGAGGTCAAATGTAAGTGCTGGGCAGGCCATTATGACTTAGGTTCAGATATAAGTGCTAAAGAAGATCTACATGGAGGCTAGGCCTACAACCAACATGAAAAAGGGCTGGCTCTATAGAAATTCTTGTGAAAAGAAGAATGAAGAGATAGCACCATTTGATTGAGATAGCAGAAGCAGTAATGATGATGATGATTCAGTGATGATCCAGCTTTGATGATGATCTAGATCAAGTGATGGTCTAGACTTGAGGATGATCTAGCAGTGACAATCCAGATCAAGTGATGATCCAAAATTGACGATGATCCAGCAATGATGATCCAGATTCAGTGATGATCCAGACTTGATGATGATCCAGCAGTGATGATCCAGATCAAGTGATAATCTAGACTTGATGATGATCTAGCAGTGACGATCCAGATCAAGTGATGATCTAGACTTGATGATGATCCAGTAGTGACGATCCAAATCAAGTGATGATCCAGACTTGATGATGATCCAGCAGTGATGAACTAGATCAAGTGATGATCTAGACTTGATGATGATCCAGTAGTGACGATCCAGATCAAGTGATGATCCAGACTTGATGACGATCCAGCAGTGATGAACTAGATCAAGTGATGATCCAGACTTGATGATGATCCAACAGTGATGATCCAGATCAAGTGATAATCCATAATTGATGATGATATAGCAGTGATGATCGAGATCAAGTGATGATCCAGTCTCGATGATCCAGTAATGATCCAGATCCAGTGATGATCTAGACTTGATGAAGATGACTTGAAGATAAATATGACTTGAAGACGAAGATGACTTGATGATGATCCAGATGACATCGAGAAGAAGACTTGTGCTAATAAATCATGTCGAGAGAATACCTTCCTAGTTAAGAGGGAGTGTTGATGTATTTGTAACTTCAGAATGTATTCATTTGTATATCTTATGTATTGTACCCCGATGTTTATTCCGAGAAGTATCTATCATGTAATTGAGCCATGTCATGCCCCGATGTTCCAATCGGGAGATTCAATAATGTAAACAAGTCATGTAAAGTCATTGAGGTTAACCCTCCATTGTAAGTCTGGGAAATAGTCCCCACATTTGTGTCAAGGTCAACCTTCCTTGTTGATTAGAGGGAAAAGTCCCCATAGTTGTGGGGCACTAGGGTTATTAGACTCTCCTAGAGATGTCGGCTCTAGTAAGTAATTGTTAAGTGGGGCTAGCATGTTAAAGTGGACATTAAGTGAATGAAAGAATATAAATAGAGAGTGAGCCTCTATATTTA
The DNA here is from genome assembly GCA_001517045.1 of Pseudotsuga menziesii. NCBI lineage: Eukaryota > Viridiplantae > Streptophyta > Pinopsida > Pinales > Pinaceae > Pseudotsuga > Pseudotsuga menziesii. Next base: position 387,785 of record LPNX010742758.1, read on the forward strand.
TCACACACACACACTCACTCATTGGGGCCCATCAGTGAGAGAGAAGTAGTTCTCTCAAGTGAGAGAGAGAGACAGAAGTTGTGGAGATCATCTTTATGTTTTCGGGTTTTACTGCTGCTATTGGTGCTCACTCTATCTCTGAGTAAGTTGAGGGGTTTTCTCCTTTATGGTTTCCTCGAGGAAAATTCTTTGTGTCTCTTGTCTCTTGTGTTTGTTGATGTGCATGTTATTCTCTCAGATAAGATCCTAAGATAATGCTAGCTTGAATGATAAAAATTCTAACAAAGTCATGTTGATCACTCTATGTATGGGAAGAAAGTTAGTGATGACTTTGCATATGTGGTTTTGTATGTCAATGGCATATTCATGTTGGTCAAGAATAACATGAATCTGATAAAGGAGGTGAAATTACAGTTATCCTCCAAGTTTGACATGAAGGATCTTGTAACATGAAATTTAATTCTTGGAATGGAAATACGAAGAGATCAAACAGGTAGAAGACTTTGGTTAATTTACAGGAAATATGTTGAAACAATTCTAAAACATTTCAGCATGGAATATAGTCGACTGGTCAAGGTCCATATTCTTGTGGGAGTCAAGGTGTATTAGATAATGTCCAAAGACACAGGAATATATAGAGTACATGTTACTTGTGCCCTATATTAGTGATGTTGGTAGTTTTATGTACGATATGGTACATACATGATCCATTATTTCACATGTAGTGGGATTATTGAGGAGGTATATGTCAACATCCAGAAAAGATAAATGGACTGTAGTCAAGAGAGCATTTAGGTATCTATGAAACATGATGGATTATGAGATGTGTTATGGATAAGAGACTTAAGAGAATAAGGAAATAAATGTACATGGTTTTTTAGATTCTAACTGGGCTAGAGATATTGATTATAAATGGTAAACTAATGGATATTCAATAGAGAAATCAGTTCGATGAGTAGGAGGAAGTTGTTCATTACATTATTGACCACTGAGGATGAATGCATGGAAGCTACTCATGCATGCAAGGATTTTTTTTGGTTTTAAAGAGATTGTTTAGATGTTGGGTTTGGGAAGAATGTTGTTAGGTTGGATTGTGATAGTCAGAGTCTCAATCCAACTTATAGTGCAAACTTCCTAGAAAAGAATCCAACATATCATTCAAATATGAAACACATTAATGTTCAATACCATTTTGTGAGGGAGATGGTGGAGAACCAAAAGGCGTTACTAGAAAATCTAGACATGGTGAAGAATTTTGTAGACTCATTGACTAAGTCAATAAGCACATATAATTTTTTCTGGTGTAGGGAGATGACGGGATTGTTATCTTGATTGATTGAACTAAGGTTCTATATATTATTTTTACACAAATAACACAAAAACTTGGATATTGTTGGGAGTGTTGTTAACACCAAAAAATGTTCACCTAGCTCTCCATGGTCTAAACCATAATCATACATCATATTCCCACCATTATTTTCTCCATTTTGAACTTCACAACTAAAAATCCTCCAAATATGGCCCAAAACATCATTATTCCTTCCCCATAAATGAAGGGAAGTTGAGCATTTATTGTGATTTATCCCCACTCTCTCCAAAAAGGACAACAAAACCCTAAAAAGGAGAATGGGTTAAAAATCATAGAAAAATACCATGCACATAAAATACCATGGGTAAAAAAACCTTGGATCATCCTATAAATACATTGTGAAGTTCACCCTAAAAACACCTTTTGGCCATTCCAGAAACATTCCTGAACTTTTAGCCACACTTTTGGTCATTCAATGTCAGTCACACTTTCCACCTTTTTCCATTAATCTCACTTCTTTCCATACCATTTCCCACAGTGTATGTTGAGTTTGATCCATACCCATTTGGATCCATTTCCCCTAGTTGACAACCACTCATGGAGAATATTGGAGACCCAAACCATGGAGCTGTGGAACCACTTCCTCGGTCGACTACAGTGGTCCACTTCAAAGAAAGGTATGCTTATTGTTGTTTCTTGTTATTAGTTAGATATACAATAAAAAATAAAATAAAATAATTCTAATCTTATTTGTTTCAAGTTAATATTGTTGAAATCTACCGTATGATCTAGACGATCTAGGGTAGGTTCTTTTGCACGTAGCAGGGGATAAATCCCCTCTAAAGTTTTTGCGACTCCACTCGATCGATCCTTTCGGATCTTTGTTTCTGTAGGCATTTCTACTAGTTTGTTCTCCTTGTATACCTTCAACTATCACAAATATGAGCTCCTCATGGCATATTCTAACCAGTATTTCCTCAGTGGCTACCCCCTAGCCCAAGACAACTGTCTTTTCTTAAAAAATTCTCACTTATAGCCGAATCACACTTATCCGGTAGAAATATGCGACCAGGTCACACCTTTTTTCCTGATAAGCATGACCTAGGTCACGTCTTCTACCCCGATAGGTGCGACCTAGACCAGAACTCTAGATCATGATTGTCTCAACTCTTGGAGCAACCTCAATCGATCGCTACTGTGACCTAGTTTTGTGCAATATGTTGCACATGGACCCCTTTTTTGTGCGACTTGAGTCTTTCGACTAATTTTTTGTCCTGATCACAACAATTTCCTAGTTTTGTGCGACCCCAATTGCACTTGTTTTGCCGACAGGTGCGACCTATAGTTTTTCAGTCCTTTTCAGTGTTTGAGATCCTTGTTCTAGACCCCCTGTTTGTGTTTTACCCCTTCTTGACCTGTTTTTGTCTAGATCTGATCCATTACAACCCCCTAGTTGGTTTTTGTGGTCCTATTTGACTTGTATGTGAGCCCCTTAGTTGAGCTTGGTAGTCGAGACCCCATGTGTGTTTCCTACATCTTTTTAAGTTCCTTATGCGCTCATTTACTTGTGTACATTTTATATTCTAGAAGAAGTAGTTATTTTTCATGATATTTACTATCATATACTGTTATTTATCTGCATTTGTGTCTCGTTCATGATATTGCTAAGGTTTATACATATCATTTACACACAGCTCACACCCTAAAGTAAAACACTTGGTTCATGACCCCAAGCTATCCTTAAAGATTAATTTAACTCAAACACACACTATAACCTCATTTTAGGACCAAAACAATCTTTTAGTTAAGTTAGGACACTAGGATAAGCATCCAAATAACACCTCTTTGTCACTTTCATTTTGAGACATAGTTGTTGTCCATTAGGGGACCAAAATCTTCTTGTTGTTAACAGGGTTACGACCGGTCTATCAGAGGCCCCCCCTCTCTATGGGAGTAAGCCATAATGAAGGGGTTCCGGAAGTCAGTGTGGAATACTGTACTCCATTCTGCACCAAAGGCCGACCCTTCATTGTCCTCCTTGTGCATATCGAGGATCCTGGGTGTTCAGGGAAAAATGGATGAAGTGCTAGGAAACCATTTTGGACATGTCATTAACAAGGTAGCCTAGTTGCCATTATTTCTAGGGCTCTTGTACCTAGAAGTCCTTATCAGTAATGGGATTATATTAGCCTATTTTTCTTCCATTTTGTATTGTTTGACTAGTATTTCAAAACCTTGTAGAGGATACGATTTGTGAGGGGATTCCAACTTGTAGTTAGAATTTTGCTTGCACTCATATTCCATAGGTTAGTGCATCATTTTCTTTCTAAGTAGTACTTCTTTTTGGATTTTTGGCCACTTTGTTGTAGAATTTTTTGGCCACTTTGTTGTAGACTCGCTTGCTATAACCCACTGTTGCAATTCAGTTTTAGAGATTGATTTTGGCCTCTGAGCCACCATTTGTATGCTCTCCTTCTGCACACTCGGCTGTAGTTGGGTTTTTGAGCACGCGGTTGATACTCTTGATCTTACATTCATTACAAAACACAAAATCATGTCATCATTGCTCCACCACACTACTCACATAGGCTTAGGGTTCATACCCCTCTTTTCGATTCCTTGAACTATCATTGTTAGATCCATATTCGACATCATTCACCACCTTCAGACCCATACATGGCATCTGAGTCTGATTTAGATTTCTATCCATCTGAACCTACCTTATTCACTATTCCATCTAGCCCCATTGCTGGTGCACATCCTAACCCCTTTGAGGGGGGGACAATCGATAGTGGACTTGTACCCATACCACCCATTATTCTGGGAATCCTTGCTACCAGAATCACAGCTCCTAGTGCTAGTGGGCTTCTTTCCACTGCACATACTATTGTTGGTATGCTACCCACTAGTGGTGGCCCCACTCCAGCCACCATGGTTCCTACCATATCACCATTCATGCATGGGGACGTTGGCCCTTCTACCATTTTGACTATTCCTACCATTCTAGTGCCTACTCCTATTGTTGGCAGTCAGCCTTACCCACCCCCATTTATTCATGGGAAGTACTTACTCGCTGGAACCGACACCATTTCTCGCCCTTCCCGATCTAGTCCAAGGCCTAGTCTACCATTCGTAGCTAGGCTCAAACTTCATAATTTGGCACGGTTGACCAATGAACCCATTCCTCATAACCCATTGTGGCCTCCCATGCCTAGAAAAATCACATCAGATATCCCTAAGTTTGAAGGGAAGCCAAGAGAAGACCCCCAAAACCACAATATGTCATTTCACTTATGGTGTTCATCTAAGAACATAGTGGATGATTCTATTTGTTTGTGGCTATTCTAGCACACACTCACTAGTGTTATAGCCAAATGGTATATCGAAATGCCTCATGCCACCTATCTATACTCTTCCTTGTTAGCCTCGATGTTCCTTCAATACTTCTAGTTACTCATTTGTTATGATGAGGGTGTGTAAATATTATTATCCTGTAGAAAAAAGACAACTACCCATATCACGGATCATATCCATGAATGGTGTCGACATCGTAGCTTGCGTAATATCTAGTTAGATGATAGGATTTTCCTAGATTGGTTTCTCAAAATCTTACTTCCCCCTATCTCCAAGGACATGGCATCTGAGCGCCCGAAAACTAAGGAGGAAGCCATCCTCAAGTCACAACAGTTTGATCTTATCTACACCTCATTGGGTTATCTATATACCATTCTACCTGATGCTCCCCATGCTATCTCCTCATGTCGAGATACATCAAGGGAATCCCATGATGCTGATGGAGTCATCGACTCTATTACCTAGTATCCACACCTTTACTTGGCCTCTCCTTCAATGGCACCTGATTCTAGTAACACCCATAGTGTTTCCTAACCTAGTTATGCCCTTGATTTTTCACGCATAACAACTCAGTTTGGAGCCACACCTTCTTATGCACCTCCCGCACCAGTTCTGTATGTCCATAGATTGAATTTCTTGGAATCGATGTGTTATGGCCAAATAGTAGGCTTTGTAGCCCCTCTAGCTGCTTTTTCCTATTACCCACTACTTGTGCAACCTACGCCTGATCTAGCCTCGACTCATCCTATTACCTAAGGATAGGTCTACACTCAACAAAGCTCCCCTAATCAACCCGCCCCCAATAACCAACAAGGGTAGGGAATACAACAGAGGGGTAGGAATCGAGGGAATAACCAACCTCAAGGAGGTGGCCAACAACCTAACCCTCCGAACAAAAATAGAGCAAACCCATCTGCACAGAATCCCTAGTGTCCACCTAGACCTAGGAAGTATCCTCAGCTATGGACTAACCATCCGTGCACCATTTGTGACAATTATGACCATTACACACATAAGTTTCCCCATATGAATCATGTCTTCCATTTACTACAAACCAATACTCAATGTGATCCCAATGCGGTCGCTCCGACACAACAAAACCCAACACCCCAAGGTACTCCACATATGGTGTTGTAGGACCCCTTACCAAACCAAGGTATGGTTGCAACCCAACCCTTGGCACCAAAAAACACTACAACCACTTATGCGGCTCCACCCATTGATTCTGGTGTCCATCACATAATGACGTTATCGTATGATGTCAACCTCCAGACTCGATTGAACCGGTATGGCTCCACCACAGAAACTGTTAACCCTTCTGCAACATCTACCTCCACCCCTATCGATATGTCTTTGCATTTTCCAAGACCTCCCACAGACGGAACTTCCAAAGTCCTACAGTTCCCTTTACATCCCATCACAAACAACCCCACTGCCAGAGCTACTTTCAACAATAGTATTGTCGATGACTTGGACTAGTCTTCCTTGTCCATGTCCGCTCTGGAAGTCCCAAAGAATTTTCCTTCGCAATGCAAAGGTCCACTTTATGCGTTAGGTGTTGTCGATCCCTCCAATTCTAGGTTGATCATTTTCGACTTGGATCAAGAAGAAACCTAGATGCCATCATCCGTAGCCTTACAAGTTCCAGTCACTGTTCAGAATTTGGTCATTCGTTGATGCATCATCGAAGAAGGGGCTTCCACTTGTGTTATGTCAACCTTTGTTTGGCAGAAACTCGAATCCCCAATCCTTCAACCTTCTACTACTGCGCTTTGCTCCTATGATGGCCTTGATGTTCAACCCCAAAACGTTCTCATGAATGTCCTCATTGAATTGGCTAATAAAACTGTGTTGATTGACATTGAGGTTGTCAATTCCCAACTCGATTAGACCTCTTTTTTAGACGTAGTTATATGTATGCAATGTGAGCCATTACCTCTAATGACTTTCAACTCTTGATGTTCCCCCATCACGGAAAGATCGTGACCATTCACTAACTAACGTATTATGATCTTGAGGGACCAACCACACCGAAACACGTCCTTCCTACTATCGACACTACCATCGAAAGTTCTTCCATCCCTTCCCTATTCACCGTTGGCCTAGGATTATTTTCTAATGCTCCTTTAACAGACACCTTTTTGTCCTTACTACCTCCTCGTTTGCCAACTGATATATCAGATTTGTGCACTATGTCATCTGGTAACATTCTAACCACATCCCTTGAGTAATTATTGGGGTTCATCCTCATACACATGATCCCCTTCCTTTTTCCACCATACGGTATCATGAGTAAGCCAGTCATGGCTGCTCTCAACCTTCCAAGTTTCACTTTGGGTATTCCCATGTGGTACTTGGATCCCCCCACCCTTCCCCCAACCCCACAGATCGTGCTGACTCTCGTCCAACCTATTGAGACGATGTCACACCCACCTCCTGGTACACCAATGATTGCTTCTGTCTCTACTCCTGACCCCCTCTCTTCCCAAGAAGATTGGGGGCAAGATGCCCAAAGTGATGGCAGAACCACGTCCTCCTCCTACATGTGTGTTATGCGATGTCCAAGGCAATGCGACACAAAATTGTCCTTATTTTCCTATCCTTTGCACCCACATGCACATTGTAGTCGAGACCAATTATGTACTAGTTCTCAATGTGCCAAATATTCCCGCGGTTAAGAATAAGTCATTGCAAACCAAGAATCCCTGTGTAGTTTATGGTTTATATGATCATTATTCACACCATTTCCCACAACTACTTGAGTACCGGTCACTCCTCGGTGACCTTTGCACACACTCCCACAAGTCCAAAATTACTATCTTCGAGGAGATCCACCCTTCGTCTTCTTCCATAGACACCACCAACACCATCTACATGATCTCTAACTCTAGTATCCCTTCCTCCTTGGCTGTGGATGATCCATCCGATCTATCCACGCGTTGTTTCCACAATGATGAGGAGATCCTTGAAGATATTTGGACTCCAGAATATCCTTGGGATGATCTACACCATCGCTCCTTCTTCATCACCTATGATACTTCTTCATCATCGGACTAATTCTCTGTCGAAGCGAAAGAATTCATCCATGGAAGTGTGGATTGGTTTAAAAACCCAAACTCGACACCTCACGCCTTTGAAGAAGGAAACATGGCCAACATTTCATCAACCATTAATATTGATATATCAACTACACCTAGGTTAGTTGAAGATATTACACTCGGAGTGTCTTGATCCCCTGAAGAAGTCACTTCATACAAAACACTTTTTCAAGAGTTTCATGATATTTTTTCTTGGTCTTATACCGATATTCTTGGGCCAGATCCATCCATCATTGAACATCTTATCGATACATTTCTTGATGTTTCCCCTTTTCGCTAAAAGCAACAACCCATACACCCATTAAAGGCCCCTTCCATTAAAGCTGGGATTGAAAAAATGCACAAAGCAGGTTTCATATACCCCACCATGTATACCACTTGGGTTTCCAATCATGTTCCCGTCAATAAAAAACAAGGTACCATTTGTGTCTGTACTGACTTCAGTGACTTGAATTTGGCCTATCCCAAAGACACCTTCCCTACTCCATTCATCGATTAGATCATTGATGCTTGCATCGATCATGAAGTATTTTCCTTCATGGATGGTTTTTCCAGTTATAACCAAATTCAAATCCACAAATAATATCAATACAAAAGCATTTTCACTACCCCCCGCGGCACCTTTACGTATCGTTTCATGTCATTTGGCCTCAAAAATACTGGATCCACTTTTGAGTGGGCCATGAACTTTTGCTTCCACAACCTCATTCACATTATCTTGGTCTACATAGACAACCTCATTGCTCAATCTTATAAGTGTTCTCAACATTTGGATGACTTAAGGCAAGTCTTCCTGCGATGTCATAAATACAATGTCCGCTTGAACCCCCTCAAGTGTGTGTTTTGTGTCCCAATCAGTCAATTGTTAGGATTCATAATGTCCCACAAAGGGATTACCATGGATCCTTTGAAGGTTCAATCCATCTTGAATCTTCCTCATCCGTGCACTCTGCATCAATTGTAGAGTCTCTAAGGTAAGGTCAATTTCCTTCGTCAGTTTATTTCAGACTATGCAACGAAATCCCATGGATTCTTATGCTTGCTCCATACCAACATTCCTTTTGTATGGGATGATCATGCACAAGCTACTTTTGATGCTTTTAAACAAGCTATAACTTCCGCTCCATTGTTGTCTCCTCCTGACTTCACCGAGGAGTTTATCCTCTACGTGTCGGCATCCGAAAATGTTATTGCTGGAGTCTTAGTCCAAGAAGATGAGGCTCATCAAGAGCATGTGATCTATTACGTAAGTCAGAAATTTTTTAGACCACCTTTACATTAATCCCATGAAGAGAAGGTGGCCCTCACGGTCGTCTTTTCAGTATAGAAGCTACGTCACTACATCCTCATGAGTCGAATGCAAGTCATGGCCGATTTCAACCCCATGCACTATCTCTTGAGTCGCCACCTTGTTCAAGGTCGTGCTGCCAAGTGGATTGTCATTCTCCAAGAATATGACTTGGAATTCGTCACACCCAAAAGCACTAAAGCGTTGGCATTAGCTTCCTTGATGGCATACTTCCCTTCGTTGTCTACCTCATCCCCTATCACAATTGATCTTCTTGATGAATCCTTATTCTTCATCTCTACAGAAGACCCATGGTATGGGGCATCCTCCTTCACTTGCACACAAAACAATTTGGGCCCCATTTGAGCCATGAAGATCGTCGTCGCATCCGACACCAAGCTGCTCACTATATCCTTATTAGGGATGTATTGTACCACCATGGTGTAGACACTATATTGTGCCATTGCCTCACCCATGATGAAGCCGAACAAGTCTTGAATGACTATCATAGTGGAGGCTGTAGTGACCACCTATCTAGGTTGGATACTGCTCAAAAGATCCTCCACGCCGGTTATTTTTGGCCCACCATCTTTGGTGATTTCATTCATATAGTTAAATACTATCGTAATTGCCAAGTCTTTTTCCCAAAGGAAAGGACACCTTCCGCATCACTACATCTCGTTGTCACAGTTGGTCCCTTCTGCAAATGGGAGATCGACTTCATGACCTATAACCCTCCTTCGACTGATGACCATAAATACATTATTGTGGCCATTGTTTATTTCACCAAATTGGTTGAATCCATGCCTACCTTCAACTGTAAGGCCGATACTGCAATGATTTTCTTTTGCAACCATGTTATCTCTCATTTCGGTGCCCCCCAACAATTAGGCTCAGAACACGGTTCTCATTTCGAGGACACTGTTTGGATCGAGCTATTTTCCATGTTGAAGTTTGAACACCAGTATTCATCTGCTTATTACCCTCAAGAAATGGCCAAGTTGAGGCTGTCAACAAGATCCTCAAAACCATGATCCAAGGAATGGTGAACAAACACAAATCCAACTGGCACCACTTGCTATTTTCAGCCTTCTAGGCTTACCAAACATCAACTAAAACCACCACTGATTTTACCGCATTTCACTTAGTCCACCATGTGGAATCGGTTCTTCCCACTGAATGCCAGATTCCATCACTCTGCCTTGTTGTCGAGCTTCTACCTTATACTTCACCATTAGAAGAACACCTACTTATGCTTGAATGAACCAACGAGGATCATTGCGCTGCTCTCCAAATGATTGAAGGGACTGAGACTCGGTTGAAGTCCCATTATGACTCCCATTTCCACCCACACACCTTTAGTGAGGGGGACATCGTCCTCGTTTACGACCAAGCTCATGATAAGACTAGAAAAGGGAAGTTTGAATCCATGTGGTATGGCCCTTATGTCATCCATCGATTCCTCAGCAAGGGGGAATATCTCCTATCTCACTCTGATGGTTGCCTCTTGAAGAATACTTGCAGTGGGATTTTCCTCAAGAGGTTTTATGCCTAAATTCACCCACCATGCATACCCTTGTATCACATTTTTTCTTTCTTGTCTTGCATTGTTTTTCCCACGAGTCTCACAGTTTGCTTCCTTGGTTGTTCCATATGGATCCTACTTTGCCTTGTTATGTTGGTTTTGCTTACGACGCAAGTAGATGGTCTCCTAATCTTGCCTCGACTGAGTGGGTCATTTATTCGCTTCATATGAGTTGATCCATATCTATGGAATGTGTGTTGGTATCACTACCAATAACAAGGCCGACTACGATGGTGTCGTTGGTCTCCTGATCGTCACCCTTCACTTGGGTATTCATTTCCTTGATGTCTTCCTATACTCCCAGCTACTTATCACCCAGTTGATTCATTTCTACTGGGTATGCGATCCTTGCCTCTTTAGAAAGTTCCTATGCACTAGACACTTGGTTAGAAATTTTGAATCCATTTCATTCATGCATGTTCCTAGAAGTATCGATAGTGTAGCAAACCAAATGGCTAATGATGTTTTAGAGAGGCACATCAATCATCGCAAATAGGAAATAAAATGTATCATGCATCATTATATAGTCATACCAACATGTGTCATATGCATCATATATGCATCATCATAATCATTAAAGAGACTCATAAAAACCCATAAAAATATAAAAAATGTGCATCCACATGAATATATATCATATCATAATGTTCAGTACAAAATGAGAAGCTCCATATGCTTTCTTGTCTCATCATGCATGTCATACAAAAATCCCCATGCTGAAATGCATTGGGGGAAACATCACAAGATACTAGCCCAAGTCATCCTCCTATGACTCTGTGTACTCCTCAATTTCCTCCTCCTCATCGGAGCTCTCCTCCTCCATCAGCACGTCACCCTATGCTTCCGCTCTGACATACTTAGCAACAATCACGATCCTCCTCATGAGAGAGATCCACTCCAGAGGATTCCTATAGCATGCAATGATCAGATTGTTGTCTAGGTACTGCCACCCATCGTTAGTGACCCCCTCTAGAAACCTCTCCATGTCCAGCCACCATGATTTCAATGTCACACTTCGTGGCCTCCACTTCCCATGAGTGGGTGGATCTAAACCATACACCCTACCCTTGCAGCATTGGTACCCTGCTGGAGGGTGCAATCCCATGTCTGGACATGCATAGATTATGTCATCAGTATCTATCACACAAATCATCTAGCTACCACTATGCTATAACACTATATATGAATGTAACCACAAAAGCATCATGTATACATACCATCAAGTCCTCAAACCTACCCTGGAGGTTGAGGCATCTCTGGGTTTCCATGGTAATCCATCCCTGCATATGGATATTCCTCTATGAGGACTGGAAGCTTCCACCACTATGCAAAAATATCCCAGGTGAAGAAGCAACCCACCAAGTCACCTACCTCTTTGATCATCATCTTGCACCATCTCCTCATATGAGGATCATAAGGTCCCCCTTCATGCACCGCCCGATGCGATTGCAATGTAGGTAGTCGCTCAAGGAAAAATGAGCACAAGAAGGAGGGGAAACATAAATCCCCACCCACCAAGCTAGCCTGGTTCAACACACATTGATCCACAGTCAGGTACATCTGGTCCCACCCATAGTAAGTGCCCCTAAGCACACTCTCCACCATCATCTGCTGACTGCTTGAGATCTTATGTGTTCCCTTCGATCCTTGTATGTGCAACACCATCACTGCCACTGCTTGAGTCTCCAAAATCTTGATTTCACACATAAGTATGTATGACATATGCACATACGTTGAGGCATAACAATTCCTCACACACATGTCATCCATCAACACCACCATCGGGAGCTTCGACGTCGTATCGCCGATCACACCCAGTAATGGGAGTCCAATCAGAAAATACACGTCTCGGAGGGTGATCTCCAGTCTCTCACCATAGACGATGAAACACTCGGAGTATCGATCTCAGTAAATCACCATTTTTTTCAACAACAGTCTTGTTGAATGCATAAAGGGGATCTAGAAGAACTTCAACATCCCACATCGAGAGAGTATGTCCTGAACCATTCCATCATCCTCCACATCATCTCTGAGATCCCTGATGTATCACTCTTACCACCTGAATCGAGGCATCCTACACATGCACAAATTCTCTGTCAGACCCAGTTACAAAAAAATTCCCATTCTAGGCTAGGTCACGCCTGTTTGACCTTTTTGTGCAACCCTAGTCATGTAAAACTGCTTGACTGAAGCGACTGGGTTGCTCTTTTCTGCTGAACATGTGTGACTTGGGTTGTGCCTATCTCGCTGAAATATGTGCTGAGGTCATGTCTGTCTGCCTAATAAGTGTGACCTGGGTCTCACCTTTTCCCTCGAAAAGTGTGACCCAGCCCCGAGAACCCTTCGGTCTTGGCCATGGCCCCCAGAGTGAGGAAAACAAAAAGTAAACCACCGAAATTGACAAACTCAGTGAGAGCTCTTACTTGCAAGTCATTGATCGAAAAATTGTCGGTCCAGTTGGAAGAAATCAACATTTGTGTTTTGGGGCCCTCTACTCCAACTTAGCACTACAGAGTGAAAATGACATGTGTCATGTGTTCCCCCTTGTTTATAGGCCTCCATTTGGCCTACTTTTTCTTCCATGCACCACAGGGTCATTCGACGTCCACTTTTCATGTTGTTTGCACCACCAGGTTTGGTTTTTCGTCCTCTATCTTTTAACGAGACCCATGTCTTGTGCTCTCCCTATGATTTTCAGGAAATTTCTTGGAGTCACCTCTATTTGCGTGCCACCACATGATCAAACCACACACGTACTGAAATGTTCACGAGCCATTTGCTCCATCCATATTGCAAACTTGGCCTTCTTTTATTGCCATCCACTGTCCCGCAAGGAGGCCCCACTAGTGTTCCACTGTTATATTCATCTCATCCATGCTCATAACATCACCCCTATGGTACACCGAACACTTCCTCCTTGCTTGACTGACGATTTACAAAGTTTTTGTTAAGCTCTTTTATGACTCCTAAAAGAATGAAAATATTATTGAGCATGCTCGCTTCCTTTCACGCTCATTAAAGTATTTGAAAGGGCATCTATGTGGCCTCGTTTGTCTCCTTTTTCAGATTACATAGACTATTAAAATAAAAGGACTACCCTATCACCTTCCATCTAGGAATGTTTCCCTTTGTTTCCTTTTATGCTTTGTCGGACATTGGGACTGTATCTTACGATAAAGCTCATTTATGGGTTGTCTTTAAGCTCTTTTCCATCCCCCTCATCAAGAAAATATTATCGATCAAACTTGGTTTCGTTCATGCTCCTAAAAGTATTAGAATTATTGTCCAATCAATATAGGTTTAACCTTTTTCGGCCTAGTTGGACTACCTACAGTAAAGAAGTCTCTTTACCCCTTTCAGTTGGGAGAGCTCTCCTTTGTACACTTTTATCCTTTTTTGGAATTAGGAGACTATTGGACAAGAAAGAGACCACACTAGAGTATTCTTCCTATTTTTAGACTCTCTAAACATGAAAACACCATCGAGCATTTACCATCTCAAGCTCGACAAAAATCCATGAGATAGTATCATGTTGAGCATACTTCTATCCCTTGAAGGCCCAAAACAATGTCTCTAGGAACCCACACATATAGTCTCTCTTTATGGCAGATTTACCCCATTGGGTCACCTTTATTCAGAGTACTCTGCGTCGAGTCTCCCTTGGATCCCCTGGATATCACTAGTCTAGTTACTTCCCCAAGTATCTCCCATTGCATCATCCCACTGGTGTCACAACTATGATCCCCTCACCATGAGTCAACATCATCTGTTGCCAGGTCATCCCGTCGTCATACTCTGAACAAAAGAAGTTTGAGTTCCCTGTACTCCCCTTCCCTTGTTCCCCATCCAGTGTCTCATTCCCAGTTTTGTTCCATATCTCTGGTTGTCCCCTCTCGCACTTATACCAAGGAAACCTCATTTACTTGGTAGTTGCAGGTGTCCCTCTATCGACGTCAACACATCTATTCCATAGGATATACCCATAGGTTCATGTATCTTGGTTTCATCCACCTCATTGATGAGTTCCTTGGACCACTTGAAAGGAGTCCTTAGTGACTTTTAGGTTGGTTGTGTTTCACGTGCTCGACTTCAACTACACTATCACACCATTGAGATTCATACAAGGTATTGGTGCTTTCATTATTTGGTCAAAGACCCCGATTGTCACCTGACTCTAGCACATTGGTGAGTCTATTTTTGGGACCCATACATTTCCATGTCCCTTATGATTTCCGGGATGCGTTGGTGATAGTGTTTGGAATCCCCTTAGTGTCATGCTTTCATGTATCTCCAATACTTGATGCTGCTTAATGTACCACAGAGATTATGACTCTCATTCATTGAGTCCATTAAGTTATTTACACCTCCACATTCAACACAACATCAATTGTTATGATGTTGCATTCCATGAGAATTACATTGTTCCTATGTAATCATTCTTTAAATCAGTTTATGTATTCATCCTCCCATTGAGGCCACCATGATGTACTACTAGTTGTATATATGTATTGATCGGCTCCCATTATTTGAGCCTTAATCTCCATTTTTATTTTTGAGACATTGTTACGAGCATGGGTATGCCCACCTCGCCCACATATAGGTATGAGATTATATGTACCTCATCCAGTTTTGAGAAGAAATACAAACCAAAAGCCACTGTAGTTCGAATGAGGAAACTCCACTCCTCCACGGTCCTCTCCAATATCTCCATTGTTGTCACCATTTCCCTTGATCCTATGATGTTTATCGGCCATACAATGAGCTCATGCCCTCACACATCAAGGGGCAATCTGTTAACACCAAAAAATGTTCACCTAGCTCTCCATGGTCTAAACCATAATCATACATCATATTCCCACCATTATTTCCCCCATTTTGACCTTCACAACTAAAAATACACCAAATATGGTCCAAAACATCATTATTCCTTCCCATAAATGAAGGGAAGTTGAGCATTTATTGTGATTTATTCCCACTCTCTCCAGAAAGGACAAAAAAACCCTAAAAATGAGAATGGGTAAAAAACCATAGATAAATACCATGTACAATAAAATACCATGGGTAAAAAAACCTTGGATCATCCTATAAATGCATTGTGAAGGTCTCCCCCAAAACACTTTTTGGCCATTCCAGAAACATTCCTGAACTTTTAGCCACACTTTTGGTCATTCACTCCCAGTCACACTTTCCACCTTTCATCATTACTCTCACTTCTTGCCACATCATTTCCCACGGTGTATGTTGATATTGCTCCATACCCATTTGGATCCATTTCGCCTAGTTGACAACTAATCACGGAGAAGATTGGAGACCCAAAGCGTGGAGCTGCAGGACCACTTCCTTAGACAACTACAATGGCCCACTTCAAAGAAATGTGTGCTTATTGTTGTTTCTTGTTATAGTTAGATACACAAAAAAAAATCGTTATGTTCTTGTTTGTTTCCCATTACTATTGTTGAATTCTACCCTATGATCTAGATGATCTAGGGTAGGTTGTTTTTCATGTAGCAGGGGATAAATCCTCACTACAAGTATTATATTATATTCATATGGATCAAGTGGAAAAGTTTAAAGTCTACTAGTATGAGTTGATTGGATTCGAAGGTGATAGACGATGGAAGTGTACTCGAATGAACGACTAGTTTAAGTTGTTTATTCAAAGTCAAAATATTTGGTCCATGGGAAGTTGATGAAATGATGAAATATTAATAGATAATTGACTGAAGTTTATCCATTCAAGTTGACTATAATAGAATAACTGAAAGTTGCTAGGAAGTCATGGATTTTCATTATGGAGAAGTTCATTGTGTTGCATATATAAATAAAATGTAATGGATATGCATGAGATGATGAATGAAAGAATATACTACAAATAGTATAGTGTGTATAATGATCATGTATTATAGTCCTATTTGTCATCTAGAAAATCATGTATACATTTGTTTAGATTGTTTGATTAATGGACGAGTTGAATGCTCATAGTTTTTCCATAGAGAGCGGTCATTAGGGTAATTTCTATGTTGTGTTGATGTTGTTGTATTCCATTGTATAATATGTGAATTTGTTTAACTATATGAATCAAATTGTAAATATTCTATTATTAGTATATAACCCAACATGAGCCTTTCTAAAACAATAATTCATTTCGTATATTCCAAAATATAATTCAATGATAGGGTATTAGAGTTCATAAAGATAAATGAAATCAACTTGTGAAAATGAAACATACTACACTTCATAAACAAAAGAGAGATTAATCATTCATGGCAATGATCATGTACTTGTCACTCATCATGTTATTAGGTTGTCTCTTTGCATGATTTCCATGAACTATTTCCCCCGTTGTTAGCAATATTTGATAAAAGGAAACACATTTGCATAAAGAAAAATAATAATTGAGAAAGGAAAACAAACTTGTAAAGAATAAATAAATACACTCTACACTTATTAGCTCTCCATCCTTTTAGAGAAGGACCATACTCTATAGAATAGGGTGTTAATGATAATCTATAGCATGGCTAAATTAATCTAATTGCAAATTACCAAAAATGTAAAACTATAATCTATAATGAAACAAGATCTCATAAAATATGATTTATCCCTACATAAATTAGATTATTTCTCTAATACCCTTCATAATGATAAGGGGCTCTCTTTTATACATGAACTTTCCTAGAAACTAAAATAATAAATAATAAATTCATATCCATATGTTTGTCATTTGATTACAACCATTTGCTAGAAAACAATAGTTGAAAATTAGTTCATAATATCTCCAAGATATTTGATAACAATATTATCAAGAGATCCAAGATTATTATATTTGAATGAATATCTAAAATCCATAGAAAATATTCAATAGGTGAAGAGGAAATTTGAAATTTACCCACGAATTTGGAGCAAGACAAAAAACTGCACAATTACAAGGTTTGCCAGTTCCTATAACCGTCTAGCAAATTGACCTAGTTTTCAAACATAAGTGAGAATATGTTCTTTTTACAATGTTTAATAATAAATTCACATTAAATACTAAAATAAATGCATTGCAAAAACTTGATACTAATTCTACATACAAACATTAAAATGGAACAAATCAGAGTTACAGGGAAGCAAGAAAGCACTAAAAATAAGGGATGAGAATGTTGGAAGACGGTAATTTTATGAAAACAATGATTTGAAAAATTTACTCCATAAAAATAATATTTTGTTGCGTCACTAGATTATTTTGTATTTAATTGGAAAAAGGGATGCATTGTGAGGCATATACAAAAGTCACTCAAGTTGCACAGAGTCCTAGAGCTCATAATGACTATTGAGACACCAATTATAAGAGATGTAGATGAGGACAAAGAGGTTACATCCTATAACATGGTTTATTTCATGAAATGCACCAAACATAACATTTGAAACATGATGAAGGAAATGGAAGAGTACAAACAGAAAATAACCACACCTAAAAGATATGTGCCTTACTTTAGAGCAGATTCCAATAGTGTGGTTGACTTTTGATATTATGATTTGAACTTTAAAACGAATTAAACTTCATGAAAATATCGATGTAGGTTTGTATCTAGGGGATTCAACATTACATGTGTCTATTTCTGATATTCCTTCATCAAATCTAGGATAAAATAATAATTCTATAGGGAGTGTAAATATGCATGGATGACCTAAAAAATATGAAAATTGGAGAAGTATGATAGTAATGATATACCAAGATGAATGATAGATAAAATAAATGTAACTATTATCCCTTGATGGATTACAAATGAAAATCACTTGAATAGAAAGGGATATCGCAATTCAATGACAATTGCAAGTGTTTTTTCTCATAAGTGGAGAAGGTTATTAAATGATGTCATCTTCCATCCCTGGGGAAATAATTTATCCAAGCATGTATGAATATATTTTTAAATTTCTTGAGGATTTGATAAATATCTAAAGAATCATAATAATATTCACATCAAATGTTAGGGTATTTTGGGAAAAAATAAAAAGTAGATGAATCCCCTTCATTCCTTCTGCAACTTAGTGAAATCTAATTCATGTATGGGTTCCCAAGATCATACCACGAAGGATACATGTCAATTAATGTTTATCCTCCTTGAAAACTACTCATTCTAGAAGAACTAAGGCTTGGTCACTCATCAATAGTGGTTCAAGGTGTGACTGGAGAGAGATGGTCACTCCCTATCAATGTTGAAATGTGCTACCAATGGGTTATGGTTGCTCCATATTAGGAATTAAAGGATTGTCTAGGGCATTAAATATGAGGTAATAAATAGTAAGATATAGTGTTGTAGCAAGATGACATTAGTATGTCCTCAATGGGTCTCAAGGGTGACAAATATAACTACAACAAATGCCCCATAACGTGTGAGGTTAGATGAGAAAGTGATGAGAGAAATTCATTATTAAACAATAATAGTGAGGTGGTTTAAGTAGAGATATTAATATCAAGGAAACATAAAGTACCTATAACCAATAATCTCTCTCTCTCTCTCTCTCTCTCTCTCTCTCTCACTCACACACACACACAAACACACACACACACACACACACACAAATTATAAACTTGGCCACCAACAAAATACATTATGGATCCATGTAGCAGTATGTAAGAAAATGGACACAAAATAATACATGGTGGATCGTTGTCATCAAAGAGATAATAGATACGGGAAATAAAATATGAATCTATGAAATAGAGCATATCAATAAGACATAGTACTCTCCAAATTATGTACAAAAGAGTGATATACTTCATTGAAACTTGGTAGGGGTAGGGTGAATGAGAAATGTCCCCCATAGTCCCAAGGTCTTCATCTCAACATTGATGCTATGATAATGCACATTTGAATAGAGGTGTTGATTTGGATTATGTGAGAAACCATATGATTTCCTTCCAATTAGGACTTTTATTAATAAACACAAGGGAGGCCATCAATGACGAATATGCCCCCCATGGTACCGAATACAATCTAGGGAGTGTTAATAAAGGATTTGATGTCAAACACTTGTAGAATAATTTGATTAGGAGTTAATAAGGGAAAGCCACTATTGAATGTGAGGAAACCTAAGGAGCACAAGATCATGTTGGAACATAATTCCATCTATACATTAGGTTCTACATCATTATTTGATTTCCTAATGTTTAGTCACACTGTTCCTCATGTGTTTAGGATTCCTAGTGCATAGTCTAGTGTCTTAGACCATTTTTTGTCAATTTTTGACCATCTTAGACTATTATAGGCCCCTCTTGTTTTTTCTCTTTCTTTAATGGCTAGAGCGCACTTCCTGCTTTATTCATGATTTTATCCATGTTTTCTGAGTGAAGGAAGCTTTATACGAATTTTGTCCTATATGAGGATGAATTAGAAGCACTAGGACAATTTGGGAGTGCTTACCACTTTTTGTCTCAACCACTTCCATATTTTCTCCTAAAATCCACTCAATAGATGATTTTTAGTCACTCATTTCCTATCTAAGCCTAAAGTTTCCAATTAGTGACTTCTATTTGTGAGTTGGGATTGACATATGTCACAAATTAGAGAATTAGTAACATCTAAGCTTGATTTATTGTGATCCATTCGAATTACCTCAAAGGAACTTGATTTTCTCTCTTGAGATGTATTATAGTCCGTATTCATATTGATGAATAATACGGAAATAAAGTTTACATCAATTGAGTTCTCTCTCTTATGTTTTCTCTTCATTATTTCTTCTTATCTATGCTAAATCTCTATGTAAATTCTTAGCGAGGAATACTTTGTTTCTAAATCATGGGTTGTGTAGAAGGAGCAAGTCAACATAAGTCGACTTGAACGAAGACCGACTTAGTCAGCCGACTAAGTTGATGGACCGACTAAACTAGTTAATTAAGTTGGCTAACTAACAGTCGTGTCGGTTCACCGAACCGACAGGTAGTTATTTTGTAACTGTTTGTAACTTTCATATATTAGGCTGTTGAGCCACACAAGAACTCAGTTCAGTTCTGTGCTTTGTATGAACTCATTGTAATAAAATATTCTGTTCTATCCAATCTGTTCTTGTCTTTTGTCTCTGTTTATAATTGTGTATGTTTTAGTATGTATTATTGGTAACCTTATGTGATCTATGAGATTACAACATTGGTTCCATTGCCGGTAGCACATGTCTAGAATATCTGTTCACATATGATACCAGAGCAGGAGATAAAGGAATGGTGGGAGCGTAAGATTGCCAACTACTTACAAAATTACGCACGTAGGAACAGACTCACAGTTGCAGAAGCCAAAGCCAAATTTTTCACCGAGACACACGAGAATTTTGTTGAATCCATGCCACAACTACTGAAGAAAATCCTGGATGAAAAAGACCGATGCAACTAAAGAAGAACAGTTGCTGGAGAAACTTATTCGAGGGGGTAGGACAAATCTATCGGAGCGGTGTGAGAAGATCGCCGATGACTTCTGTGAAGAGCAAGCAATCGAAGACAGAACCTCAGTGGAAACTGTAAAAGCCAAATTCTACACAGATTTCACTGACCAATTTCTGTGCTCTTTACCGACCCTACTGTTCAAGTTCCTGATAGAGAAAGGAGCAGGCCATATTGTCGAACCTCGACCACCATTGTACGAACCGCCATCAAACACTAATTGGGTGGAGAAGCAAAAGAAGTGGGAGAAATTCATCGCTGAAAGGGAGTGGGAATACTTCCTGAGCAAATAGACAAAACTATCCGAGCTTTCTAAAAAGCATCGGGTAGGCTATGGGGGGGTAGCTGGTCGTGTGTTGGAGAGGGAGCATAGTGGATACCAGTCAACCAAGCCAGTAATGAACAGTCGACTGAAGAGGGCTCGCAGGAATAGTATTGTATGAAAGTATGTCGGACATTAAGAAAATCGAGAGGGACGAACGACAGCAAAGAAGGAAAGCCAGACGTGAACGGGTCGACGAGCTGCGTCAAGAACAAAACCCTAGGGAGACCGATCGTGATGAGAATCCACCAGAATCAGGTCATGACTGACAAGAAGAAGGCGTAGAGGAAGAGACGGCCCCTAAGGATGAAGAAGTGTGGATAGAGCAGCAAGAAGCTCTCCAAATAACGATTCCCGACGAAGTAACCCTGTCCCCAGCCAATTCACATACCGTAATACAGACTATTATTGAATATGACCTCCGACTGAGAGCTGGTGACATCACAATCTGGAGTCGACTCGGTGATGAACCGTACCCGGGATGACACCTTGTCATTCGTCGACCGTTCGAAGGGAATTGGGTGACCTTTCAAACGGCACCTTCCTTTCGCAGTATCCACTTTCTCCTACCGACACATGAAGGAGCACCCCCCCTGCCACATACAACCTTAGAAGATACCCAAGAGTTAGACCTGAGCACGCAAAGTGACAGTGGGCCATCGAGAAGACAAATTATCAACAATTCGTTGTACGGCAAGAAATAATTGACCACCGACGGAAGCACAAGTTCTATCAACCAAAACCCCATCGTCACCCCCACAGGTTCGATCGTATCAACAACCTCACCTCTTTCACCACCACCCACACCACCCACCCCGCCAAATTCTGAAAGTAGTGATAGTGATTCAAGCATGGGTCATGGCACTGCTCACATTCCTCTCTACGAGGGGGATGAAGACCCCAGATGACATTGGTTCATCTGCGAGTCAACCTGGGAAGCAAACCAGGTCACAGATGAAGAATGACAGATGGCCCAGTTCGCAGGGGCCCTACGCAAATGAGCCTTGACATGGTTCATGACATTCAAAGAAATGACCCCCAAAGCAACCAAAGCAGAGATAAAGGCGCAGTTCCTATCCTTTTTCAAAACCCCAGACGCTAAGCACCTGGCAGCCAAAAAGATGAAAACAACCCAACAGAAGCCAGGAGAAACTGTCCGCGACTATGACAAACGCTGGAAGGACCTACTAAGCCAACTAGATTATGTTATTGACGAACAATTATTAATTCAGTGGTTCCTTGCAGGTCTATCACAGAAAGTTCGCCGACATATCAGTCTGGAAACTTTCAAGACATATGAAGACGCGCTGACAAAAGCGCTACAGGTCGAGATGCACAAAGATATCCCTGCATATCCAACAGACCACCGCCTGGAGGAACAGCTAGAAAATGTCCAGAAGTCTTTAAAAGAGTTGATCTTGAAGAATCAAGAGATCTGGTGTACAAACTGTTCGACGGCCGGTCATTCAAAAGATACTTGTCGACAGCAGTACAGCCGACAAGATGTCCGTTTCGTGCAGACTAAAGCGTTTTGCGACATCTGCCAGGAACGTGGAGACCATTCTACAGCTGACTGTCCATACAACATGAAGAATGGAAAGGCCTCCTGGTGTGCAATCTACGAGACAAAAAGCCACAACATGACCGACTGTCAACTGAACCTGAAAAATAGACAGAACTATCAGGCTGTCTACCAAACCAACGCAATAGCACAGACTAATGAGCAAAGCAATCCAAACAATCAAAATGGGCAACAAGCTAACGGCCGATGATATGAACGTCGGTATGACAATCGATGACAAGGGTTTGGAAGAGGTCAATTCGTTGGGAATCGAGACATACGCACTCGTCGACCTAGCCAATGCTTCATTTGCTATAAAGAGGTGCATAGATGCGCAGACTGTCCGTACAAGGACAGAACTAACCTGAAATTCTGTACGCATTGTGGAGTAGGCGATCACTCCTCGGAGGATTGTCCTACTATGTTGGAAAAAATTAATATGAAAAAGAATGTTAATGTCTTGTCCTGTGTACAAAAGCATGATGTATTACATACTAAAAATCTGCATATTGTCACTCGTCAAGGCACAAAAATAGGGCCTGATAACCCCCAAATTAGCAAAATACAAGACACAAATAATTATCCAGACCCTATAAAACAAAAACACACCTATCAAGAGGCATCACACATATTTCAAAACATTGCACAGCAAGAAGACATTATTCACAGTCGACTTAGCACGACACAGCAGTTAACCCATCTCATTCAAACAGATGAGTCGGTAGCCCACTTCATTGATTTATTGCATCAAATAAAAAATACTAACCCTGAAAAACAAACTAAGAACATTTGTAACCCAAATCAAAAAGACAAAAATGATGTCGACCCTCTAGTCGACCTGGAAATCGAAGGTTTTCATGTCCGACAAGTGGTGCTTGATTTCGGGTCACAGGTGAATATTATGACCCGAGACACATGGGAAAAGATGGGAAGACCTCGACTCTATGAGTCAGGCATTTATCTAAAACTAGCCGACCAAGGTCTCATTGAACCCATTGGGGTTTGGAAAAACGTAGACACAACCATCAAAGGAATATCAACCAAGGTTGATTTCGAAATTATTGACTCAAAGGAAGGATCTAGCTGCTTCCCAGTGCTTGTAGGTCGACCTTGGGGTCGAAAGATGAAAGCTTCTATCTCTTTAGACAAAGAACGTATTAAGCTCAAAGGAAATGGCCAAAAGGTCATAGTACCTATCAATCCATCCCAAGGACAACCTTGGATTGAACCGATTGATGAGGAAGTCGATATCCGACAACTTTATCAGATCCAGAACAATACCGACTATACTGAACCAAACACCCAAGGGGAGCTTTACTTAG
The DNA here is from genome assembly GCA_001517045.1 of Pseudotsuga menziesii. Taxonomy (NCBI): domain Eukaryota; kingdom Viridiplantae; phylum Streptophyta; class Pinopsida; order Pinales; family Pinaceae; genus Pseudotsuga; species Pseudotsuga menziesii. Next base: position 412,041 of record LPNX010742758.1, read on the forward strand.
GTAACCCAGACTCAGTTGGGTATAATTCATATGCTGAACTCTATGACTGGGAGATAGAAAACCATGAAACACAAGCAAGAGGGTGCTGGACTATTCAAACAGTACATAAAAAACCCACCCGACAGTGCTTCATCGTATCAATTATACCTAAATTTTTTGAAAAGAAACAAAGGGAACGCCCTACCTTACAACCCACGAACTTAAACAATACTCAACTACCCCGGTATAAGGAGAGGGACTCCCCAGTCATGCATGTCGAACAAGTCTCTAAAAATATGGGAGAACATGGTCGACTGCAAAGCTTAGTGGAAACATTTACAAGTCAAGCAGCTAGATGGTGGGATACCCATCAATCAAAACTACAAACCTGGACAAATGCTTCAACCTTCTTTGTTGAACGGTTTGGAGGGAATAAGTTAACACAGGAAGCTCAAATCCCTATCTTCACTCAAGGCCAGAACCCAGAAGACCACATTAGGACTTGTGAAAAGGAGTGGAAAAGACTTGGTTACAAAGATGAGAGAGCCTGGCCCCATTTGTTTCCTTCGACCTTAGACGACTTACATAACAAATGGTATAAAATGGAGGAAGCTCGGGGAGAAACCTTCTTTTGGCAGGAGTTGAGAGAAAACTTTATCAAAGACTTCCAGTTTACACCTCAAAACGAAAAATTGGATGAAATAGCACAGCAAATCAAACAATTCCTCCAACCGACTGTCACTCAACCCTACTCGAACCATCGACAGGTTAAGGACTGTAATACTATACAAATTACATCCCGACCACAGTCGACCCGCTTGCACTTAGAAAATGAACACACCATAGGCAAAAGCTTTAGATGGAACCCTCACCACAGTGAAACTAACAAACCTATCTATTCCATCTTGAAAGTCGAGACCACAGATAAACCCGACATTGACAGAATGACTGCAGCTAACTTTCCTGCTACATTCTCATAGTTCAAAGAGGGAAGTCGACCGATCAACGAAGTTAAAGCACCAGAGTGGCTGGATGCAAAAGTAAAAAATAAGGAGTTCGACATTTCAAATGACGACCGTCCAAAGATAGCTAAGATTGGAGACTATTGGAACGAACATCAAACCACTGAAATTGTAAACCTACTTAGAGAGTTCCAAGATGTCTTTGCACGGGACTACAAATATTTAAAAGGCCTAGTACAAGAAATGGGAGAGATAAAAATCGATACTAAACCTGATGTCCGACTTGTTAAAAAACGGCCTTATAAACTAGCTCATAAGTATAAGGAAATAGTTAAGAAGGAAATAGACAACATGTTAGCAGCGGGAATCATTTACCCCATCGACTAGTCGGAATGGGCAAGCCCCATGGTCGTACAGCCTAAGAAACATGACCCGACTAGGTTAAGAATTTGTGTCGACTTTAGAGAGCTTAAAAAAGTCACACTAACAGATCCCTTCCCAACCCCTTATGCTGATGAAATCTTGAATGAAGTGGCAGGACATGAATGCTACTCATTCACAGATGGATTTTCAGGATATAACCGAGTACCTATAGCAAAGGAAGACCAGAAGAAAACGACATTTGTCTGTGAATTTGGTTCTTTTGCTTATAGGGTTATGCCTTTTGGATTAAAGAATGCACCTGCAGTATTTTCCAGAATTGTTGTAAAAACTTTCCAAGAATACATCTATAAAACCATGGAAGTCTACTTCGACAACTGGACTATATATTCCACCCTAAAGGATCACTGCACATGGCTCCGACTTATGCTGGAGAGATGTCGATAGATCCAACTCTCCTTAAACATTAAGAAGTGTATCTTTATGACCCCCATAGGGATACTACTAGGACATGTTGTGTGCAAAGATGGTATTAAGGTTGATTTTGCCAAAATTAAAATCATCCTCGACTTGAAGCCTCCAATAAACCCTAAACAAGTTCGGGTGTTATTGGGACATACAGGGTATTATAGGAAGTTTATCAGACATTACTCAGACATGACCTACCCTCTGGAAGAGCTGCTAAAAGAAGATCAAGAATTTAAGTGGATAGAGGAATGCCAAATATCCTTCGACAAAATCAAGAGAAAACTGGTCAAAGCCCCCATACTTAAATTTCCAAATTGGTCTACCAAATTTCATGTGCATATTGATGCATCAAGGATAGCTATTGGAGCAATCTTGACTCAACCAGGGGATGATGGAATGGATTACCCAATAGTTTACAGTAGTCGAAAACTCAATAAGGCTGAAAAGAACTATTCGACCACTGAAAGAGAAGCCTTAGGTATGGTCTTTTCCCTTCAAAAGTATCGACATTACCTGTTAGCCAACCCCTTCATATTTTACACCGACCATCAAGCGTTGAAATATCTTGTTAATAAACCCCTTCATCACGGAAGAATTTGTCGATGGCTACTTCTTTTTCAAGAGTTTGAGTTTGAAGTAGTGGTCCGACCAGGAAAGATCAATGTTGGACCCGACCACCTATCCCGTATCGACAAAGGAGAGGAACCGACCGAAGTCGACGACGACTTGCCGGACGCACACCTATTTCGTATAGAAGCGGTACCAGAAGAACTGGAAGAGATAGCACAATTCTTAGAGACAGGTTAGGCACCAGAAGGTCTGAACACTAAGAAAAATCAAATCCTAGCTATGAAGGCTGCCCCATACAGCCTCATCAATGGATTTCTATATAAAATGGGGTTAGACGATGTGCTTAGAAGATGTGTACTAGACCATGAACGAGACCAAATCATGCACAAATCTCATTATGGACCTGCAGGAGGACATTTTCAAGCCGACACAACTGCCAAGAAAATCCAACAGTCTGGATTATGGTGGCCGACACTTCACAGAGATTGTAAAACCTTTGTTAGTCGATGTGACAGATGCCAACGACTTGGTCGACCACTGTCGAGCACAGAAATGCCCCTGATCTCTGTAAACCCTAGTCTCACATTTGAAATATGGGCTATAGACTTCATAGGTCCATTCCCTGTCCTAGCCCGACGATCAGGTGCAAGATATATCATCACTGCAGTAGAGTATGTTACTAAATGGGCAGAGGCTGAACCTGTCGAAACATGTTCAAGCGAGGTAGCTGCTAGGTTCATCTATGAAAACATCATTAATCGATTTGGATGTCCCCTCACCCTGATCAGCGACCAAGGATCACAATTCATTAACAAAACCATCAAACACTTAACCGACCAGTTTCACATCAACCACCGTCGAAGTACAGCATACCACCCTCAGTCGAATGGTGCGATTGAAGCCTTCAACAAAACATTGACAAAAGGGTTAACAAAAATATGCAATACCGACAAATATGGCTGGGATGAGAAAATCCATGCAGTCTTATGGGCATATAGGACTGCGTATAAACGGTCTACCGACCAAACTCCCTTTCGGAAGCTCCCTAAACATTATAGGGCCTAGTATTTCGGAAGCTCGTCAATGGAGCCCGACTTAAACGATACAGAAACTGATCCAAAAAATAAAATAAAATATATATATATATATATATATATATATATATATAATGACCGTAACTGTCACCCAAAACCTATAAAAAAGTTAGAAAAATTCTAAAACAACAAAACAATCCACTCAAAAATACCCAGCATGACAGCCACTCACCCCTTCGACAACCGACATCATTTTCATTGACCATCCTCATCGACCAGTCATGCCGACCGTTTTCATCATCGACACCAACCGTCGACCTCGAGAGTCCCATCACACATTAATGGCCTCGAGCGCCGAACCAGATCCTCTAAATCGCACTCGAGTATTATAGTTGGACTGTCAAGTCCGCCATTAATACCACCAGTTTGACACTCCACCATTCCCACGCCTATAAATAATGGACCGTCGAAAGTTCATTCACCACAACCCTTACACACAGAGCACTCGCATCCTCTGTCGACCAGCACCCATGAACCCTGTTCAAATTCCGACCAATCTGAAATCATGGCACCCAAACTCACCCGAGTCGCGGCGAAGGCCAAGGAGTTGCAGGCAGAGGAAACACCTTTGGTCCAAATACTGAAGAACATCAAAACTGCCAAAGTCCAGGAGGGTTCATTTCAGAAACTCTGGGTCGAAATCCAAGACTGGGCATATGAAGGAAGTAAAATGACACAGACCGCAGAGAAAGTCCGGAACAGCAGCATTCTCCAGTACCCTAACGCACCATTGATGGCCAGCTTCGGCGGGACGAAGGAAGCAGCTATTAAATTTATTATCAGTCGTCACCACAATGGCCAATTCTATTTCGACCAGCCGATTGACATCACCGGAGATGTTATTTTGACACTTACGGGTCTGTCGAACAAAGGCGACCTTGTCCCAATTGGGATTAAGGAAGGACTCGTCCAAGAACTCACAGGCACACCGACTAGAAAAAACTCTAAAGGACTAATGATAGGACAGATTGCGACCCGGACACCACAAATTGTGGCGAAAATCATCGCAATCACCCTTACCTTGGCCAGTCAAAGTAGCGACCTTAAATTAGAGATGTTGGAGGCGGTCGACACAATCGCCACCAATGGAAAAGTCTACCGATGGGGAGACTATGTCGTCGACATGGTCAAAACCATATGTGAACGCTGCCAGGAGACGGGAGGTATTATCAAATTCCCCTCCCTGATTATCTGGATAGTCATGTATCACTTCTATCCGGAAGGCAGTCCAGTATTCCGGGAGCCGACTAGATTTGAAATGCACCGTTTCAAACCTTTCTCACAAAAAGGCACCCTGCATGAGCTAGCACAGGGGAAAGTGTTCTTGGAGACTTGGTTCCAGCAGTTAAAGGTTCGGACAACGAGGTGGAGGGTGCCCCAAAACATCCGACGAAACCTCCCTGCCGACTCACATATCCAGTTAGCACTTGACCATACATCAGTATGGTACATGCGAGGTCAAGACCCCAAAGCAAAAGACCTCGACTACTACCCGACAGTTGAACAAATTTTTAGAGAATTGACTCGACAGGCAGGAACAAAGGTACCAATTCTGGAGGCTGCCAAAAAGGTCAACTTCTCCACCATCGAACCGCTGACCGACCAGGAGAAGGAGGAGGACTACGAGCTTAATCTGTATATCAGTACCTTCGTCTCGGAGGATGCCCCGACCGTGACCACTAGTCGGGTAAATATTACTGTCAAACCTCCGACTGCACAGGACGTCGACCCTCAGCCGACAGAACAACAACAACCAACCATACAAACGCAGCCAACAGTGCAACAGACAACTCCTCTGGCTCCTGCAATCGTCAAACCCACTCCAGAACCAACAGGTGAAGTCGAAGAGGACGACCCTGAGTATGCCCTATCAAAGAGAAACATCAAGAAGCTTGCTAAGGAGATAGCGGTTGCCAGGAAGAGACTCAAGACACAAAAACAACAAATAGGCAGGGGTAAGCGCAAGCTTATTCTTGACTCGTCCGATGATGAAGAGGAACTCGCAGTCGTGGCTATCGACATTGTCGAAGATGCCCGCGCTAACAAAGTGTCAGTTGAAACCTAGTTTCAATGATATATTGAGGCAAGCGCCCCAGAAGGACGACCAAAGAAAACTAAAACACAACAGATGCATGAAAACGTCGTCGACCTTGTGTCGAACCCCCCTCCTCCATCCCCGATGCGTGTGGTCGAAGAACAAGCACCGGCAGAACAGTTGGGAGACCCCATGGAAGACTATCAAAGAGCAATTCCAGAGGCACTAAGATCCAGGGCCGACAAAGACGCTGAGCTTAGAGCCTTCTTCGCGACGCTACCTACACTGTTCCAGTCGGCACAGACAATACGGACGACAACTCCTCTTAAAGCACACAAACAAATCTACGCCCAAGAAACAACAACATTCACTAGGATCGATGACGGAGGTGACATGATTGGATCCATCCACTCTGTCATAGAGAAAATCGTCGCCGAAGCCCAGAATGAACCACCCACGTCACCATCAGAAGCAGGTATCTCTTCTGACCAAAGCCCACCAAACAATCCCGTCACCCTTTTGTCCCCCACTCCATCTCCACCTCCGCCACCATCATCTCCACCACCTCCGCCACCCCCTGACTCACAGCCAAACCCACCATCAGCCTCACAGCCGGAAGGAGTCATACCAACTCCTCCAGCAGAAAAACCACCGTCCCCCATACCCCCTCCTCAAAAAGAAACTCCCCCGACTTCTCTACCACCTCCCCAAGCAGAGCAACCCTCGACCTCCGTTCCACCAACTACAGATCCCACTTCAACTACTGCAGGTACCTAAGAGCCACAGACAGACACTCAGAAGAAAAAAAAAGACCATCATAGAACATCCGGCCTGAAGATTAGCTTAAAAGATGCAAGTTCACTAACCGACTCAGAGGTCGGCCAACTACTCAAAACCTTAGCCAAAGAGTCAAAGAAGAGGACGGTCACCAAAAGTAAAGAGCTCAAAGACAAGGAGGCAGAACAGGTTGAGTTTCTCGGCAAATGCAGGTCTCTTGCACAATCTATCGTCCCAGGCCCGGTCGAAGACGCTACAGATCGACCGCTGGAAAGGGCATACCAGCTCTTTGAAGGCACGGTGTCAACTATACAGACACATCTCCAAGAGACTAAGGCAGAGCAAAAGGAAGAGACTGCCTGACTACTCCTGACACAGCACACTGCATTTTCCAAAGCCTACAAAGTCTTACAGGACCATATGCAGGAATCCATTGTTACTGAGGAAGTACTGAGAGACTGGCCTACTCATTATGGGCAAGTCTATCATCAAACCAGGCAGACAAGACAAGGTATTCAGGCCTTGGAGGGACGTAAGTCGACAGAGGTAGCAATGAGGCAGACCATTGAAGAGCAGATTTTGATGGAAAACAACAAACTACAGAAGCTAGAACGAAAAGCTCATCAGTGGGTTCAGCAAGCCCTTCCAAACTTAGAAAAGGTCGACAACATCTGCCCGCAGATGGAAAGACTCCTTAATGCTGCAGAAGAATAGAACCAGATGCTGGGTCCCAACATGGAGCACATTGCAGAAATGCCCATGGCAGGAAAGATGTCGGTACTTTCAAATATGACTACTCTGACGATCGACATCCAGAAGGCCTTGCAGACCTGGATAGATTTCCAGCACCAGCTTTCCGTCACTGCACCAGCAATAGTCGAAGTATGCGTCCAGTGAAGACCGACTATCCATCTGCACAGTCCACCTCAGTAGCCGTTGCAGGGTTCGACAAACAAACATTTTTGTACCTCCCTGCTTCTTCGGGATGAAGAAACGTTTTGTTCATGGGGGAGATGTATAAGGAGCAAGTCGACATAAGTCGACTTGAACGAAGACCGACTTAGTCAGCCGACTAAGTCGATGGACCGACTAAGTCGGTCGGCCGACTAAACTAGTTAATTAAGTCGGCTAACTAACAGTCGTGTCGGTTCACCGAACCGACAGGTAGTTATTTTGTAACTGTTTGTAACTTGCATATAATAGGCTGTTGAGCCACACAAGAACTTAGTTCAGTTTTGTGCTTTGTATGAACTCATTGTAATAAAATATTCTGTTCTATCCAATCTGTTCTTGTCTTCTGTCTCTGTTTATAATTGTGTATGATTTAGTATGTATTATTGGTAACCTTATGTGATCTGTGAGATTACAACAAGTTGTATAATTCTTGCATCGTGTTGAACCTATTTACAGAATTCTACATGGTATTAGAGCTTAGGGAGATTATCTTAGCATAATTTCTTGTAGTAACGCACCAGAAGTAGTGGATCAACCACATAGTTCTTGGGGTAATTGATTTCTGTTTACTTTGGTTAATCTATGTTGGGTGCATTATACTATCTTAAGTACACCTAATATTTAATTATCAACTGGGGTTGGTAGGCTTAGAGTTCCTACAAAATTTATGCGAAGGTAGAGGGGTTCCTAGGGCATTGTAGAAATACTTTAATAAACAAAATATTGAAAAACCTTTCAAAATGAAAAACCGAGTCAAACTCCTAAAAATTAATTATTAATGTGATTAAAACAAAACATCATACTAGGATAATATTAGACTACTCATTAATTAACTCTTCTTCTTCTTAGTCTAAGAATGGGAAAACTTTCATAAACAACTTCAGAAACTGAGAAAGATCTAATTTATGAATAAGTAGAAAAGATAAATAAAGAAGCAAGTAGAAAACTTAATAAACAAAACTTAATTAAGAAGACTTCTCTAATTCTCTAACCTATAAGCGTTTTTAGTAAACATACAATTAAATGAATAAATCTTACGCTAGTATCAATCTATAAAGTATTGGTGTATTTTCCAGAAATTAACATGTCTAACCCTAAATTCAATATAAACAATGATGAATTAAACTAAACCAGAGATACAATTATCACATATTACAGTGAGGATAAATGAGGAAATCAAAGACAAAAGAAGCAAATCCAATCATAATTCAAATACATGCTTTGATTGAAAAGAAATACAAAAAGGGATTTTAATAAGTACTTTAAAATAATCTAACCTAAGGTCTTAGAGGCTGATATAACTATTACCTAATTACCAAAACATAACCGAATTCAAAAAGTCGAAGAAATAAAATTGAAAACATGTTAAACAAATAAACTAAGAACATTAAAGGTCAGATGGAAGGCTGGATGACAGACTGGAAGGAAGGTCCGAATGACAGTCCAAACACACAGTCCAAATGAGAGGCTATATACAGAAAATAATAAAAAATAGACCTAAATGATTAAATTATCAGCTGATTTTGTGCATATGAAAACAAAATGCATAAAGGACAGAATTTAAACCTAATTAATAATTAAAATAATCTGAAGGGATTACTAATCTATGGGTATGAAGAGATTGTTTCTATTATAAAATAAAACAAATGGAAACATAGATGAACTAATTTACAGTTTAGACAAAAAGCAGCAAAACTAATCTCTAACTATAAATGATACCTAAGATTGACATAATATTAAGCACTAACTTGAAACAAAAGGTAAAAGGAAACTGGAAATAAGCTGTACGTGGTTGGTCACTTTAATTCTATAAATGTGAACTAAATTAACAACACCGTGTGAATTATATTAACTATGACAGATACATGTTACAAAGAACAGAGAAACAAATATAAACAAATTAAAAATAAAACTACTTATCTGTGAGGAAGAGATAACAAAAAATCATACGGAAATAGAAACCATGAATTGTCGAGGGGCCCTCTCAGCAATCACGAGTAATCCTTGGAAAATGCTTTCACACACAGTCATAAAGAACAAGGCATAGAGCTTCTATTAAAAAGAAGGAACATATTTACAATTGTCTTCTCTCAACACAGACTAACTATCTACCTAATGGATTGATCAATCCCCTATCTCTCTATGTGGAGGTGTTTATATACACACTATTTTCATGAGATTGAGCAATTCGACCCTTTAGTGGTCAATTGCTCTTCTAAATTTAGTCAATCATAAAAGGCAATAATTGTTCATAGGCCAGCGCATGAGCATCTGCCTGCTTCAGTGTGATCGTGTCATCTTCAGCATGAACATGGCATCGTGGTGAACAGGGAAGAGCACACATGATAAGTTTCTAGAATGAGGGTGCTTCTTTAATTGAACATGTGGGATGGTGACATGGTAATAAGAAATGACATCGTGACAACATCAATCCTCTAGAATGTTCCCTCCTTTGAATGCGTGAGTAGTGAAAACAGGATGGCGAAATCAATGCACCGATGATCCTTCTAGATTGCTGATTATGCTATCACCTGGGCACGTGGTCAACAAAATAGTTTGCAAAATTCTTTAACATTTAATGCCTGATATTGGATGTTAATAGCTTGCAGACCGATTAGCAAGCTGGACGAAAAGCTAGACATCGAGCTGCGTGATGAGCTGGACACCGATTGCAGATCAGGCTGAATGGTAAGTTGAATGCGTTTTGTTTATAAATTCGCCCAAACATACTACATAACCTGCAAACAAATACACATGTTAATTAATATATTGAATATGCTTTAAATAATATAGATTTGAGTTAATAAAATCATAAAAATGATATTAATAACCAAAGTTGGATAAACATTAAATTTGTTCTTACCTTGTGTTGAATAATGATCTGCATGACATAAAATACATGAAAGATAATAAAATATGCATTTAAATTTGTTATTTTAATGCCAAAAATGATAACAAAATGAGGCTCAACATTCCCCCAAACTGGAGAAATGTCAGGTCCCACCGAGCAAAGAAAAATATAAGAGATCATACCGTCAAAGCAAACTTTGAAATGTGAGCAAGCAACAGGCATATGCATGAATGATTGAGTTCATAAAGTTTATAATTAGTTCAACCATGTCCAAAGTAAAACTTTGGACAAGTTGAACATATGACACAAAAGGTATAAAATTAATCATTTGATAGTTTACATATATGATAAAAGAGTAAAAGGATAGGGTTACTAACAGTGAAATGATAACTAAAAAATATTTTAAGGTCGAAGCATTCTCATGGAGGTAAAAACCATTTGCCAAAACAAAATTTGGTTATCAAATTTTAGTCATAAGTGCTATGATATTGTTGCCGCCTTTCACACACCTGAGTTACATGGCAGAAATATTCAAGCCACTCGGTGTGTCCTTGGGGACAAGTCTCGAGTCAAGGCTATCACCTTGTTCTTGACTCCTCTGTTTAGGCTCAAATCCTAACGAAGCCAAGGGGGGTAGACCCTATTAAATTACTAAGGATAATTGCTTAGAGTTGTGATGTTAAATTGAATGAGTTGCTTAGGAGTTTGAGATTTAACTATAGATAATCAAAGATGGAAAGATATAAAAGATGAACATACAAAAGCACAACGCTGAGACACAATATATATATATATATATATATATATATATATATATATATATAAAACAAGAAAATAACCAGTGCCTTAGAATGGAGTCAAAAAATAAAAACAATGTACTTGCATGTGCTTGGAGTGAGTGTTTTGCGATTGCCTCTTGGTATGTTTTAAGTTAAATTTGAAGTATGAGTTGATTAAATTAGACAAAGGGGGGACTCCAGATATACCCGAGAGTACTTGGAGTATGTCCAAAACTAAAACTTCACGGCTACCCGCAAGGAATATGTGGGCTGAAATGGAGTCTCTGGGGTTATTGTGACAGAGATTGGCACCCCGAGGTCACTTTTCAGAAGTTCCCGCTTCCTTTGGGTATTTTGCCATCGTAAAGGTTTGATCTAGGTGTTGGATTTTCACATGATGGTTTGTCAGTTGGGGAGAGTGAGTCCTAATTATACTATTCACTCAAATGCTTTTGATACAGCTTGACTGATCGGACGAACCACAACCAAGTGTAGAGCATACACATTGGAGTCTTGTAAATTTTAGTAAGTTTTAAACTGGGTGTTCTTGCTTAAAAGAAAACCCTCCAGGAACCTCTTTCGATCCAAGCGGATCTCAATTGGGGAATCGAGGAGGGGTTAATTTTATAATTACTAATAAATAAATGATAAAAAAGGAAATAGATCCACAATTCTAATTTTCTAATTAGTCCTACCATGAATCTCTTTCCCCTTTCGGGTCACTCGGGAAATCGTGGGGTAAGTATTATGATTACTTTGAAAAACAAAAAGTGGAATATGAAATTAATAATAAGATCAAGTATAATACCCTACAAATCAAATCAATGCTAGTTTGAAAAATAAATAAGCAGAAAGCGACGAAAAGGACACCGACGCAAATCCCCCCAGGGGGATGGGGAATGGGCTCGAAAGAGCCTATTCAAAAAATAATTTTATTAACAGCAGTTACAATATCAGAGAACTGATATATCAGAAACTTCTTGGTCCTTATATAGGCTGAAACCAAGATCTTACAACCTTGCAAAATTTTTAAGACTTTAGTGAAAAGGGAGACCCTTGGGGGGATTTGAACACTCCGGAGGCCACTTCGGACAGCAGCTTCCTTTATTTCTGTCAGAAATGATAAAATATAGCGAGCATGTTAGAATAACATATTCCCAAAAGCAATTTAAGAGTACCTTTGGATCAGCCTACCTTATCTCAAAAAAAATGAAGTTAAAACTAGCTAAACAGGCGAAAAAGGAACCAAGGAAAGCAAGCTTTCCTTGGGATCTTGGCTTGCTGTTTGTGCAGCCAATGAAATATGCACTGATATTGTAGAATATTAAATTTTATAACAGTGAAAGCAAATCTAATGCATGCGATCTACAAGTTTTCTTTAAATTTCATGCAAAAAGATGATTTCCCTAAAGCTAGATCTAGAATGCTTATGAAACTTTTTTGAGTGCAAGATCTAGAATATAGGCTATGAAATATCAGATCTATGTATATATTACTTTGATGAAACAGATCCAAATGAAATCAAAGCTATGAACTGAAGAAAGTAACCGGGTGAAGTGTTGATTTTGAGGGAGGAAGAGGAGGAAAGAAATGCTGGTTTCCTTGAAGATCCACAGTGGAGCTTTCAGGTGGAATTTCGAGGGACTATGCCTTTGGAAAGTTTTGAAGAGAGTGAAGAAGCAAGCTAGATCAACATCCTCTCCAATGTAGGAACCTGCAGCTCAGCTGAAATCAAAGAACTTGCTAAGAAACTTGTGAGATTTGATTAGTACATACACAGAGATTCAAAATAACATGCATATAAGCTTATAGGACATGTTGAATCTAGATCTCTAAATACACATCAAAGAAGAAGATGGTCAATAAAATTATTGAAAAGTAGCCTTCCCATCAAGATTATAATAATCCTATTATCAATCTCAACAACGGATCTACAAGCAATTAGAAAAAATTGAATACAGATACAGGTTACCTCAGTAAAATAACGGCAATAATCATCCACACATGTAATGGCACAACACTGTATAGCCTCCAAAGCTTTTATTTATTTCAAATGAAGAATTACAATAGTACAATAGCAGCAGCACCTCAATCCCAGTTCTAACTCGCTTGGAAGAGGGAGCCTCAAGTAGGATATATACAAATTACAGGCCATCCAGCCCAGGGGGGGCGGAATTCCTCATGGAATCAAGTGAAATCAACTGATGGAGAGTTCATCAATGCAGAACTGAAGCTGAACTAAGCCTACTTGTCAACCAGGGGCTTGATTTGACTGACACCTCAACCTGTTGACTGAAGCATCTACCAAAACTCATCCAGATGAGCCAAAAACGTGTTGAGGAGAGAGGGAGGGAAAAATTCCCCATAAAGGATGCTGAAGATCAACTCTGGATCTGATTTGATCACCTCCTTCAGTCAAGGATTTGTCAGATCCAGTTAATCTGCTCCATATCTGACTGATTTCAATCAAATTGGCTGAGAATCCACTGATTTATGATTTTGGATTTGCTCCATTATTCATCAATTTATTAATTAAAATAATCAATAATTGATTTTTGGGGCTTTCTGACCTGAGTGATGGAAAATCACTCAAAACTATGAAATAGTGGGTCCATGGGTTTACATGGTGCTCTTAGCTTGAAAATGAGCACCTACATGACTGAAATTGATTACTTGGCCCACTTTTATTACAAAATCAAATTTTCCAATTAAACTATTAAAAAACAGCCTAAGTTTTGGAAAAATTAAATTTTTAATAAAAAACACCGAAAAAACTAAAAATTTGAAAAATTGGAAAAACACCTAGGGGGACTTAGACATGTTCATATGAATTGACCATGATGTCTAGCATGTTTATACATTGACACATAGACTCTAATAATCTCAATAGGCTTAAATGCCAAGCCGACCACCCCAACTTTGGAGGTATGGAGTGAAGAACTCAGAAATTATCAGTCGTTTATTCAACAACCAATAATAACCAAGGGAAAAAACACCCTGTGCTGATCGGATTGACAAATAAAGTCTAAGAGACCGAGTCTTTTACAGACACTATCATGCTAGAACATTTATTATAATTCCCCCATGGGGTATGAACATGTGATATAGTACAACAAAGCTTCCCAGAAGCAAGACTGAAGGTTCTCTGAAGTCCGAACAAGTTATCCTTGTCCAGTTCACCAGGTTCACTTGCTAAAAAAAAAACCACTAAGTACAACTTAGGTGGTAACAGATATCACCACTTTTAGATCGTCATGTGGTATTTCATTTGTATTATCCTTCGATCCTTCATATAGTCCTCCATATTGATCTTTTGTAAAAATATACTTCATGCTATAACCAAGTTCCATTGCTAATTTATCCTGAAAAACACTTATCATTTTGTCAGAGAAAATAGATCTATCATAAATAATGAAAATAAAAACAGTCTAATTTTTCCTAATCCTCCCCCCCAAACCAAAGGTATGGCGTGTCCTCAAGCCATGAGAAAGAAGATTCGATTGTTCCAAAAAAAAATGCTATCATGCTGTTTTGTTATTTTGTAAAAAGAAAAACTAACTAGTAAATGGAAATGATTCAGATATGTATATTCATGAAAAATATAATAGTGCTTAGAAAGACCACTTAAATGTTGATAAGAGAACTGAAAACATGACAGAGGAAAATCTAGTCATCCATGCCTTATTTTAAAGATATTTTGTCATCATAAGATATTTTGAGTCTACCTCGGAGTGTGTGAGATTTTATAGCTATGGGTCCCATTTTTAGGATAATGACATCCTAGGTATTTGTTGAATTAGATGGCTAGGTCCAATCCCAACTTACGATGATTCTCAAATGATATTAAAAACAACCGGCCTTAAAATAAAATTTGAAAATTTTTCTTCATATTTATCATTATTCTCCGAATCATGTGCATAGTAGTGCATTAAACGGATCTCTTTTACCCGATATTGCTTTGCTGCCAGTAGGCTTGTTCAGTACCCTGACGGGTTTATCTTGGTACCATGCAAGCATAGTCCCGCTGCCAGCAGTCCTGTTCAGTACCCTAGCGGGTTTTCCCTGTATAATGATATTAAGTATATGGAAGCCGATTGGTACTATAGTGTGCGAAGCCCTACTAAAACACATTATTCAATTTTGCAAAAATAAACTTACAAATACTTTTCATACTGGCCTTAATCATAAATCATGTCAAAAGAGAATAACTTAAAGCTGTTCTTTGAAGTTACAGTCCTTCTTCTTCGTGAAAGATAAATAATGTTCCCCACAAGCAAAAATTCCACCTACTATCGAGTTATCACACAAAGATATTTTAAGAGACAAGTTTTGATAACAAGTATAGGATAAACTAGTAATCCATATGTATAAGGTGAGATTCGAAAATGATAATAATGAGAGTAAGTCTTATCACACAACTGTTTTAAAATAGAAAATTAGAGATATACATGTCTGAATCAAAATACCAAAAACTATCTGATCATAAAAGGAATGGTTAAGAATGATGTACATAGAATTGTTTTTTAATTATCACTATAAGCTGCAATTTTTAAGAAAGGTTTAAGATATCTTACGGTCATAAATTGTCTTTCAGATAATACTCCATGAGCTGCTTATAGATAAATCTCTTATAATCAGACTGCAAAGCCACTTGTTAGATGATTCATATTTATTTATAAAAACATATATAACATTATGGAAAGAAAAAGAGTCACCTATAGTAACTCTTATTTATTTAATAAAACAAAAATATATTTACATAATATCCTATTCTACTAAAAAAAAGAAAACAATTCAAGTATATGAATTCTTCCAATGTAACCATGTTTGAAGCAAAATTAGAAATATACATTTATCCGAAAATAAGAAAACTGTTACAATGATTACTAGGATATGAAGAATCAACCGAGATGTTTGATTTAGCAAAAATAAACATTGAAGAAGAGGATGGTACCGTGGCTTGGTTCCCTCTTGGAACCATATTTCAATGTGACTTATGTATTCTATGTTTTCTTCTTCATTTGTTATGTCACGATATCTTTCATTGAACTCTAGGATGTATAAAGAATATAAGTTTGGTGATGGGGAATATTTAGGTTCTAATGTCCCTCCCTCATTTAATGATAGGCATTCCAGGTTGATCTTGTCTTCTTATGGAAAAGGCAAAGTAGAAACTTCACTTTCTTTTGTAGTCTTTACAATCCCTTGATCTATAACCTCTCCAAATATCGTATGAATTTCTTGCAATAATGTTGGTGAGGTAGGTAAGGTGGATAAATGTTGCAGTTCAAAACTGTAAGCATATTGTACTGCTTTATTTTTGTTAGAATGTGGACTGGATTGAACATGAATGTGCGTAGGGCATAGAGGAGGTTTATGAGAAGGTGGTTGTGGCAGGTGTAATTGACTAGCTTGTGTGGTTGATCTTTCCTGGAAAATGGGATATTGTTGAAAATCTTGTAGAACAGGAAGTGTTGTATCATAAGAGAGAGTACCCCTATGATCATCAGATGGGACAAAAAGGCTTTGTGAACAAGGTTGATAGGGGTTAAGATGAGGCTGAGAAGAGGGTATATTCTTACTAATCTTGAATTTTCCTCTTGAATACCTTCTACATAATTCAAAAACATTATCATATGATAACTGAAATATGTCACCTATTCCCATCAGACTTAAAATTTATAAATATTCATTTCTCATGCCTTTGAGTAATTTTTTTTTCAAGGTATCCTTTCCTGACTGTCTTAGTTTTGATCTTTGAAGGTTGTATTGAAAGCGTTCGACATAATTTTCCAAAGTTTCTTCTTCTCCCTATGTTATTTCAAATATGTCCTCATTGACCCTGCAATAATCTTGGTATCTTTTCAAGAACATATGTTTCATGCCTTCCCAAGTTTGAATGCAATTCCCACCTATGCTCATGAACCATCGGAGGGCTGCTCATTTCAAAGTAAGAGGGAAAAAATTCATATTTTGAACATTATATGCTCTACAGAGTATTTCCAATTGAAATAAAAATTCATCAGGGTCTTCATTCTCTAGTCCATGAAAATTTGGAAAAATGGATGGGGAACGTACTGTATTTGTGCCACTCCTCCTGGATCTCTAATAGGGAATTCAACGGTAACAACTTCTTCATCCTTCTTTCCTACCATATCTTCCCACAACATAAATAGTTTTTCATGTGTTATCATAAATCTCCCCTTTCAAATGTTCCTGTTAGTTTGTTAGCAAGATGGGTGGCACTTACAACACCACTAAGTGCTTTAATTGTAAAATATGTCCTATACTTGCATACGGGTAAATTGTACGAAAGTAAATTACCTAAAGGCACATGTACATCAAATTGAACTTATGAAAAAGTAAACTATTTATGTCTACGAAAAGAAAAATACGCTTAAGGGAAATAAATCAAACTTTGTGTTAAGTAAACACACTTGTGCGAAAAAGGAACAACAAGGCTTTGGGGAGACCCACTAAAGTGGATGCGTCAGGCTGTCACACTATGGAAATTCTGTAGTGAAGTCATCTTTGCGTCTTACCATTTCCCCTTCCGCTTGCTGTGTAACGTAGAGGCAACCTATCTATCCTTATCTATCTAGACTTTGTTCATGAAAAACTAAACTAAAGGAAAACCTAGACTACTGCTACTGCTAGGTTTGGGGGGAGCCTGTTATAATAGATGCACATGTTCTTACTTCTTATCTTACCGCTCCCCCGCCACCAACCTATCATTAAATTTCATAAGCAAATTCTATTTTTTCTACCTTACAGAACAACTCCTCGGCAACGACACCAAAATGTTGGGTGTGTTCTACTATCTTAAGTACACCTAATATTTAATTATCAACCAGGGTTGGTAGGCTTAGAGTTGCTACAAAAAATATGCGAAGGTAGAGGGGTTCCTAGGGAATTGTATAAATACTTTAATAAAACAAATATTGAAAAACCGAGTCAAACTCCTAAAAATTAATTATTAATGTGATTAAAACAAAACATCATACTGGGATAATATCAGACTACTCATTAATTAACTCTTCATCTTCTTAATTTAAGAAAGGGAAAACTTTCATAAACAACTTTAGAAACTGAGAAAGATCTAATTTATGAATAAGTAGAAAAGATAAATAAAGAAGCAAGTAGAAAACTTAATAAACAAAACTTAATTAAGAAGACTTCTCTAATTCTCTAACCTATAAGTGTTTTTAGTAAACATACAATTAAAGGAATAAATCTTATGCTAGTATCAACTTACAAAGTATTGGTGTATTTTCTAGAAATTAACATGTCTAACACTAAATTCAATATAAACAACGATGTGTTAAACTAAACCAAAGATACAATTATCAAATATTACAGTGATGATAAATGAGGAAATCAAAGACAAAAGAAGCAAATCAAATCATAATTCAAAAACATGCTTTGATTGAAAAGAAATACAAAAAGGGCTTTTAATAAGTACTTTAAAATAGTCTACTCTAAGGTCCTAAAGGCTGATATAAATATTACCTAATTACCAAAACATAACAGAATTAAAAAAGCCAAAGAAATAAAAATTGAAAATAGGTTAAAAAAATAAACTAATAACACTAAAGGTCGGATGTAAGGCTAGATGACAGTCTGGAAGGAAGGTCCAAATGACAATCCAAACACACAGTCCGAATGAGAGGTGGTATACAAAAAATAATAAAAATAAACCTAAATGATTTACTTATCAGCTGATTTTGTGCATATGAAAACAAAATGCATAAAGGACATAATTTAAACCTAATTAATTATTAAAATAATCAGAAGGGATTACTAATCTATGGGTATGAAGAGATTGTTTCTATTATAAAATAAAAAAAACCTGAAACATAGCTGAACTAATTTACAATTTAGACAAAAAGCAGCAAAACTAATCTCTAACTATAAATTATACCTAATACTGACATAATATTAAGCACTAACTTGAAAGGAAAGCTAGAAGGAAACTGAAAATAAGTTGTACATGGCCGATCACTTTAATTCTATAAATGTGAACTACATTAACAACACAGTGTGAATTATATTAACTATGAAAGATACATGTTACAGGGAACAAAGAAACAAATATAAACAAATTAGAAATAAACTACTTATTTGTGAGGAAGATATAACAAAAACTCATACGAAAATAGAAACCATGAATTGTCGAGGGGCCCTCTCAGCAATCATGGGTAATTCCTGGAAAATGATTTCACACACAGTCATAAATAGCAAGGCATAGAGATTCTATTAAAAAGAAGGAACATATTTACAATCTTCTTCTCTCAACACAGACTAACTATCTACCTAATGGATTGATCAATCCCCCATCTCTCTGTGTGGAGGTGTTTATATACACACTTTTTTCAAGATATTGAGCAAGTCGACCCTTTAGTGGTCGACTGCTCTTCTAAATTTATTCAATCATAAAAGGAAATAATTTTTCATAGGCCAGCGCATTAGCATATTCCTCCTTCAGCGTGATCGTGGCGTCGTTAGCATGAACATGGCGTCGTGGTGAACATGGAAGAGCACATAGGATATGTTTCTAGAATGAGTGCGCTTCTTTAATTGAACACGTGGGCTGGTGACATGGTAATAAGCAATGACATTGTGACAACGAAAACTCCTCTAGAATGTTCCCTCCTTTGAATGCATGAGCAGTGAAAATAGGATGGCGAAATAAATGCACCAGTGAACCTTTCTAGATTGTTGATTATGCTATCACCTGGGCACGTGGTCAAAAAAATGGTTTGCAGACTTCTTCAACATTTAATGCCTGATATTGGATGTTAACAATGCGTATCCTGATTAGCAAGATGGACATCGAGATGCATGATGAGCTGGACATCGATTGCGCAGATCGGGCTGAATGGTAAGCTGGATGCGTTTTGTTTATAAATTCGCCCAAAAATACTACATAACCTGCAAACAAATAAACATATTAATTAATATATCGAATATGATTTAAATAATATATATTTGAGTTAATAAAATCATAAAAATGATATTAATAACCAAAGTTGGATAAACATTAAATTTGTTCTTAGCTTGTGCTGAATAATGATCTGCATGACATAAAATACATGAAAGATAATAAAATATGCATTTAAATGTGTTATTTTAATGCCAAAAATGATAACAAAATGAGGCTCAACAATCTAAGTGGGATTCTCAAGTTGTAATGTTCTACTAAATGTTCCTACTGACTAAAGAAAAGATCATAGCATAGATCCAAATAGTCTTCCAGTATAATATTGTCTAGAGAGTTTTTTTGCATGTACATAAGATCAAACGACATAAATCTCAACATAGGTTTGAACTATAGAAATTCAAGATGTATATATAGCTACAAATATATTTCTCAGAAACATGCACAAGAAAATTAGAGAGAGCAATAATGAGACTGAACATAAGAGAAGTGAATAATGATGGAGAAATATTCCATGTATTATTAGTCAACAACAGTGTACATAAATAATACATCTTTGAGAGAAAAAATCGAGTTTCCAAGGAGACAAATCATGCTAGCTCATAACATAGGCTTAATAAATATGATAAACCCCCAAAGGTGACTAAAGCAGTTTCCAAATCAGTCCAAGAGCTCACGAATTGGATAAAGCATGAGTGAGTGATGATGAGTGATGGAAAATATTTCAATCAGTCCAAGAGCTCATGAATTGGATAAAGCATGAGTGAGTGATGATGAGTGATGGAAAATATTGCTAATCATGGAATCTAGAGAGAAAATCATGGACGATAGGTTGGCCATAACATATAAGAGTTTCCAAGTTAACTAGCTTTACCTTATCCACTGAAAAGTAGGAAAAATAGTTTAAAGGTAGAAAAAGATCAGAAGGCGTAGTTTCTAATCTGGGTAGTCCAAATAGTTGGCAGAATCTTATCCAGAATTAGTATAAGACACTCATGGGGTAATTATGGCAAGTATTGACCAAGTGGTGCAAGTGGAGGCCAACTACCTAGTATTGAATATGGGAAATTAACAAAAAATGATTAATTAATGATATCCTTAAGTATGTAGTAGGTTTATAATATTCTAACACCCCCCTTAGTATGAATTTATGATGGAGTATCTGAAAAATATAAAAAATATATGTGTATATATAGGGTGCAACAACAAGGCTATGACCACCGTTTACAATTTATCTTGTCCAAAAACTAAGGAAAGAGGCAAAATTACATGGGGAAAATCCTCCCTCAAAAAAATACTTGGCACTTAAATGAACAACATGTCTCCACTTTATATTCCTTTCAAACTGATGTAGTTCCTTCCCAATTATGAAATGAGGCTGTAAAGACTTTGAAATATCAGAAATATTATCATATGGAGCAGCAAAGACCAGAGGTATAGTGTCTCCATGAGTATACATGGCTATAGTAGGAAATGGACGAGCAACAGGGTAAAACTGATGGATGAGTAAATATGAATGGTATATGGATTTGAAATATGAACTATAGATGTTTAGATTAGATCCAAACATGTGTAACATAATTCCAAGGATGAATAATGACATGAATAGCCAACTGGTGAAAAATAGACAAGACTTGAAACCAACAGAAACAAGTCACACCACATAGGAATCTAATAAGGAATCAACTAGTGAACTTGGGGTTTGTATAATCTTAAGAGTATTCAAAGGACGGGTAAATGGTATGGATGATGTCATAACATGTATATCATCTTGCAAACTTCTAAATCAAAATAATAATAATTTTAATGAAATGAAGAAGAGGTGGATAAAGACAATTCAATAACTAGCGAACAAACACAAGTATTGGGAGATGGCTTTAGTGAACTAATAGGTGGTTTATCCAAGAAAGACACTAAGAATTATGCTTCTGATATATCCAAAAATGAATCTATATTAAAGAATTGAGAACATTATTTCTCTGGAACTCAAAGCATAATTGATATCCCTTGGGACTACACATTGTGACAGTGATATGGAGATTCAACAGGCTTCCCTAGTTCATCTAGTACTTCAATGTTATGCTTCTCAAGAAAATTGGACATGATGCCCATTTTATTCTTGAAACACTTCTTCTTAGAATGAAAAACTTTGCTGCAGTAAGAACACTTGGATGATAACCCTTTCTTCTTGACTTTCTTCATGGAATTTGAACCTTCATCTTCATCATCTGACTTTGGATTCTTCTCTTTCACTTTTTTATTTTCTTTTGACTTTTAATTCTTGCTTCCTTGAACTATAAGAGCACATTCCTTGATTTTGGAGTTTTTAAAGATCTCTATTAGAAAACATGACCGTAGAGCGATAACAACTATATAGTTAAATAATTAAACAAGATGCAAAACACATTAAACACATTACAAATAGACCCAGATATAACGTGGTTCACCTAAACGATGGGATACATCCACATAGAAATTGCTAGTCCTTTTATTACTGTCTAGAAAGATGAAGGGATATAACCTGTAACAACATTGATGCACCTCCTCTTCACACTCTCACAATTGTTTCTCACATAATCACAGAGATTGTTTACAATACAATACCATACACAACCGTATTACAATGCTCTTCTTTTATGAGGGAAATACCATGGGAAAATACTACGGTTAGCCCAATACCATGGGTCCACAAAACTATTGGCAAACAAACATCCCATTAGAGGAAATTTGAGGTCTAAAATGGGCCTCCTAAGGAAAATAATAACATAATAGTTAAAATAATAGAATAATAGTTATTAATTTTGGAGGAAGAATGAAAAAAACTACTTTTTTTGTTTGTATTTTCGACATATCTCCCTGCGGTTTTACTCAAATTCTGAGCGGAAGAGCTTGTTGGATGTGGAATTAATTTCAGATCCAACGAGTACCCACACCGCATACTTTTGACGGACCCTGCTACCTCAAAATAAGAAATACTTGAAAAATGTGATGATGACATCATCATCACATTTTTTTAGGTATTTCTTATTTTTGGGGTAGGTAGTGGGGTCCGTCAAAAGTATGAAGTGTGGGTACTCGTTGGATGCAGAATTAAATTCTGCATCCAACGAGATCTCCCTCTCAGAATTTGAGTAAAACCATAGGGAGATATGTCGTAAATATGAACCAAAAAAGTAGTTTTATTTTATGACAAATATGTCAATTCAACCATTATGGTTGACTCATTTTATTGAAATTCTATTGATTTCTGAATTCTAACTCACAAAATTTATTGTTGGCATGTTTTCTTTATAAGGCCCATTTTAGACCCTAAATTTCCTCTAATGCAAATTTTTTTCTTGGGGGCTACGCTGCCGAACCCCCATTTCTCAGGGGCACTGCCCTTGAACCCCTATATCTCGGGGGCGTTTCCCCAAACCCCCTTTTTCGGGGTGCTGCCCCGAACCCCAAGGTTAGGGAATGAGTGTACATTACACCTGGGGTACAAACACAGCTGAATAATATCTCTAGATTTGGAATATCAGGCTCCATAACCAACAACATCCCATCTGAACCAATTTGTCTGAGTAAGTGAATCAATGAATGAACTCAAAGAAGGAATTTTCCAATTCAAAAATAGCAAGCCTAATAACATGAAAAGTTGACACAAAAACTGAGTATTCTGGACCCAATTTAGAAAGGATGGAAAGAATCAATTGATCTTTATTCTTCTCAATCCCACATTACTTGAGCAGAAGAATAAGTGACTTGAACTTGGTGAAGAATCCTTCCATATATTTGAAACTATTTCAACTCAATGAGATTAACTCATTCTCCAATTGATGTCCTCTTATATAATATTGTACTACAAAGCGAGGCACAAATTTGGTCCATACTTGGTTTGGAGTGGTCAAACCATCAAGATGAAAAAGAATATTAGGAGAGATAGAGATACAAAGCAACCCATAGGATTCATCCATTTGATTATTCCACTTAGCTTTCTAAACAATAACATTTGGTTCATTCTCTGAAGCCATAGAAACTATGTAGAGACCTTTACTACACAATAGAATTCCAATCTTTGCCTTCCATTCATGATATTTGTAAGGAGACATGATCGTATCTGAAGAAGAATCCATGCTTAGTTTTTGATGTGATCCTGGAGTTACTCTCTACAACATGCACAAATTGTTTTGAAGGGATACTTTGTAAGCTCAATCAAGCATATTCTTCAGAGAGATATATGATGCCTAATGTGCTCTGATATTATGTAGAGTGCTGATAGCTTGTGATCCTTATCTCTAATAGCATGTAGATCTTGATTCCCTAATATCCATGAGCTATGAAGCCATGTAGAGCTTGATAAACTGAGAGCTCTGATACCATGTAGAAATTTAGGATGTAGATCTAGCTATAAAGATATTTCTCACAAACATGCACATGAAACATAAAGAGAGGAATAATGAGACTTAACACAAGATAAGTGAAGAATGATGGAGAACAATTCCATGTATTATTAGTCAAAAATAGTGTACATAAATAATACATCCTTGAAATACAAAATTGATTTGCTAAGGAGACAACTCATGCGAGCTTATAAAGTAGGCTTACTAAATATGATAAACCCCCAAAGGTGACTAAAGTGGTTTCCAAATCAGGTCCAAGAGCTCACAAATTGGCTAAAGCATGAGTGAGTGATGGAAAATATTTCTAATCATGGAATATAGAGGGAAAATAATAAAGGATAGATTGTCCATAAAAGGTGTCAGTTGTCAAGTTAACTAGCTTTACCTTATCCACTGAAAAGCAGGAAAACCACTCTAAAGTAAGAAATAGATAGGAAGGTGTATTTTATAATCTAGGTAGTCAAAATATTTGGCAGAAGCTTATCTAGAATTAGTATAAGGTGCTTCTACAGTAATTATGTCAAGTATTGACCAAGTGGTGCAAGTGGAGGCCAACTACCTAGTCTAGAATATAGGAAATTAACAAAAAATGATTAATTAATGATATCCTAAGTATGTAGCAGGTTTATAATATTCTAACAGAAACTGATGTAAGGATCTTTGAAGTGACTACATATTCTTCCATTGCTTCCCATGAAGCTGATCTACATGAAGAAGACATTCAACCTGCTCTTGTTGATGAAGAAACCAATTGTCTCCATCTCTCACTGTTCTCCTATGCGTCTTCTATTTCGAATTATGAGGATAATCAACCAATTGTTGCAAATCATTCACACCTATAGCCTCTCATTAATGTGCATTTTGATGTGTCACTAGATGTTATGAAGCCTGAATTTCAGCATGGAGTTGTTGGATTCATTCTAATTGTCATTCTTTCTATCCACTACATGATTATGATTGGCACCTGTTCTCATAGTTGCACATAATATGGATGACACTACCATTCCCTTGGGATTGTTTTTTAAGCTCATTAAGTCTGATTTGGACATGATATTAGAAATTTAAAGTCTAATGAGAACCTACATTAGATCTTCTATCAGTGGATCTTAGTTTCTATACATGGTTATAATGTCGATCATGCAGTTGGTTATGTTCCTGATCCAGTTGAGTAACATCCACTTCTTCCCAAGAATAATATTCCTCTAGACAAATAATTAAGTTCACACCTACTTGGAGTTTGGAGTAGATGATTTTTTGGTGGGTTTCATGTCCATTTTTGAGGGGGGTTTTCTTCCCATGTGGTTTTTCCTCTTTACTCTGTTACATGGACAAATAAAAGTTGTAAGGGAGACCATAAGCCTTTGTTTCTTGGGCCCTCAATAATTATTATTCCTCACTACCATACATTAGGCTTAAGGGGGGGAAGAGTGTTGGAACATAATTGCATCTAGACATTAGGTTCTACATCATTATTTGATTTCCTAGTGTTTATTCACCTTATTCCACATGTATTTAGGATTCCTAGTGGATAGACTAGTGCCTTGGACTGTTTTTGTCCTCTTTTGACCATATTAGATTATTATAGCACCCTCTGTTTAATTTAGCAAAGTTTTAGGATCTTCAGGCTAGATTGAACCTCACTGTGAAAGAATATCGAAGGAGAAAGAAGAAATTCAGTGTACAATGATCAAACAATCATGGTAAAATGATTCATATAAGAGGAAAAAATTTGACAACATAACCTTAATCTCATCATCATTAAACTGTATATAATACATGCATGATACAATAAATAAAATTTGAATTCTCCAGGAGTGATTCAAGTTCCATGACTTGGACTGACTTCAGGGATCACTAACTGTGGAAAAATCGCCACTAGAGGATCACTGGTGTAACTAATGACTATTGAATCAGCTCACAATCAGTTAAATAACAAAGGTAGGTGAGAAAATAGGCTTAAACTCCTTAAATAATGCAATTGTGGTGCCATGCTAACTGACGATGAACTAACCTATGCCCATTGGAGCATAACTCCACACAGACTAGGATGAAATGATGGTGGGTCTCCCATGACTCAATGTGGGTTCCTAAATTATAGGTATTGGTCTCTTGAGCTCCCTAAATCATGCAAACTAGCACATTAGGTGGTAGGTGGGCCCCAAATAATTTCCTCATGGAACTAATGAAGCGACAACATACTCCTAAGCTAGGAAACTGACATTTAGACTATGGTGTTCAAGGGGGGATTACAATTAATCCTAACACCCCCCTTTAATCCAAAATTGGACAACCTGGGACCTGGAAACTGAGACCAAAGGTCACCCATACAATCTAATGCAAATATATATATTTTCTCAATAAATCTAGGAAATGGGGAAAACCTCATGGGACCCCCCTCAAAATGAACAGTGAAACCAGAAACAAAATTGAATCAAACCTTCACACCAAGAAGAGATATGAGACAAGAAAATATATTTTCAGTGAAATATTTTGTGAATATGTTTGCAACTTGCTCCTCTATAAGGAAATAATTCAAAATGATAGTCTTACTATGCACTAGTTCACATATGTAGTGCATGTGGATTTCAATGTGTTTGGTTCATTGTTTTTGTATTGGATTACTATAAATTTTGATTGAAATTTGATTATTATAGAAGAGGTATACTAAAGGATAAGTGTGAATTCCAAACTCTATTAGAATTCCATGTAGCCAAACCACCTGCATAGTTGCATTCACAACCCCCNGCCTCTTGCTTGATCTATAGATTGGTCTAGATCCCAACATGAACACAAATACTGAAGTATATTTTTTGTTAGTACTATCATGAGTCCAGTCTAGATTAGTAAAACCAACCATATCTAGTTGAGCACTAACAAAATAGTGAATCCTAAACTCTGCAGTACCTTGCACATAATGCAAGATGCGCTTTGTTGCCTTCTAATGCAGCTCATGTGGCTCCTACATGAACCTATAAGACACACTCACAACATATGACAAGTCTTTTCTTGAATGAGTAAGGTACAATAAGATACCAATCAAATGTCTGTAGAGAGTACTATCAACTAGGGGTGTAGAACCACCTTTTTCCAATCTGATTCTAGATAAGAAGGGGAAATCACAATCAGTCATATGGAATCTTTTGAGAAAATATCCTATATATCTGGACTGAGTAATCATGATCCTTGAATCTTGTTGATTCTCTTCAATGCCAATAGCCCACCTTAGCATCCCTAGATTTGTCATGGAGAGTGCCTTGCTCAAAGCTGCCTTGATATCTCTCAATCTAGCAGCTGAACCACTAGTAATAAGAAATTCATTTACATATAGTACAATCAATAGTAAGCAACCACCCTTCTACTGTATGTAGACATTGTAGTCAGATCTACACATTTCTAACTTCTGTGATAGTAAGAAGGCATCCATCTTGGCATACCACACCCTTGGGGCTTGCTTGATCCCATACAGATATTTCCTTAGTTTGCAAACCAAGGAGGAATATTTAGTGTACCCCTTAGGTTGTGTCATGTATATCTCTTCTTCCATGCCACCATGGAGGAAGGAACTGTTCACATCCATGTGATGTACCTCCCACTTCTTCGAATATACAATGGCCAAAATCATCCTTATGGAATCCCTTCTTGCAATAGGAGCGAATTTTTCATTATAGTCTAGACCATGAACTTGTGAATACCCCTTAACAACTAACCAAGCCTTGTACTTGGTAGTAGATCCATATGCCACTAATTTGTTCTTATAGATCCATTTACAATGGACTAACTTTATCCTAGGAGGTAAAAATACAAGATCCTAGATCTCGTTGTCTTGTAGCGAATCATATTCATCATCCATGGTTTTCTGACATCTTGGATCATGGAAATCCTCCTTGTAGGACTGTGGATTAGACCCCAACATAATGAGGCACCTCTATGGGAGAAGTGGATATGTATGGCAGAGCGCAAGGTTTTCATCTTGAAATTGAGATCTGGTTCTTCTTTTGTTAGACGAATCCCCAACACTATTCCTAGAAGCTTCACTCAGAATCTTAAATGAGTGTTTGGGCCCATTTAGGACTTGGATTGCAAGCAGGAGCTGGATTTGGATCTAGATATTCTTGATATTCATTCTCAATGTCAATATCTTTATCTTCTTGATCCTCATCTTTAGAATCTAAATATGAAACATTAGTAGAGACATCATAATATGAAATGGAATTGATTGATTATTTATACCTTCCCGTTTAGCTAGATGTAGATCATGCAATGTATCTTAATTGAATTGGACACTCTGCTCTATGAAGCATCTTCTAGTTGCAATCTCCACCAGTTTGTAATATTTTGCATCATCTGCATATCCTTGTAGAATGCATTCTCTACTTTGAGGTTGGAAGGATTTCCTCTTATCAAATGGAATTTTGGCCCATGCTTTGGAGCCAAAAACCCTAAGATGTGATACATTGGGATTATGTCCCATAAGTGCTTCAAATGGAGTGACACCAATCACTGACTTGCAAGACACTATGTTCTGTATGTACGAATCATAGTTCACTGATTCAACCCACAAATATGATGGAAGATATCTTGCTTCAAGAGGGCATGCATACATCTCTTTCAAGGATCTGTTCTTCCTCTCAGCTACACCATTTTATTGTGGTGTGCATGGGATTGAATGTTTCATTTGAATACCTACTAAAGAAAACAACTGGTGGATCTCTCTTTTGAGTACTCTCCTCCATTATATAATATGTGTTCTTTGATATTCTTCTGAAGAGTGTTCTCAACTAAGGCTTTGAAAACTTTGAAGATATTAAACACCTCGAAATTCTACTTAAGAAAGTATATCCAACAATGCCTTGAGTAGCCATCAACAAAGGTCATAAAGTATTTGGATCCATTCATGAATGATGCAGGAATTGGTTCGAACAAATCACTGTGAACCAAAACAAGTGTAGAGGAAACTCTTATTTCCTTATCAACCCCATTCCTTCACTCTGGATTCTTACCTACCAAGAAATCATTGCAGAAACCTTGAGAGGACTTGATGAGAGGCAATCCCTCAACCATCTCTTCATTCTAAAGCTATTGGAGATATTTGAAATTGAGACGGCTAAATATTTCATACCAAATCATGCTTGTATCATTAACAAGAGTCAATAGGGAACTTGGATATGAGTGAGGAAGAAAATGAGAAAATTCATATCCCTTGAATTCATGAATTGCAACTTCTTTTGCTATCAAATTTATAGTATAGATTTATGAGATCTCCACTGAGTCAAGATCAAATATGATTCTCTTGGGTGAGAATGTATTGGTCATCTGATATACAGAAAATAGATTTGCTACTAGGGAGGGAACATAGAGGACATTTTTTAACACTCCATGCTCAAATTGAATTGAACCTTTCCCAACAATCAAGATTTGAGAGTCATCTCCCATGTGACCACCAACGATATCCAGAGAAGATAATGATTCTTTGGAGAAATCTATGTGGTTGAAGGCTCCATAATCAATGAGAAAATATTGTGACTAAGAGAAACCTGCCTTCAGTGCATGACATATCTCATGGTCTTCAATCTTGATTCTAGGATCAGGATTCCTTGCACCTTCAGGAAGGGAAATTTTTATTATGTTCAAAGAGCCTAGATATTTTTTCTATGGTTTTCTTTATGCATAGTTTCTCTGGATGATTCCCTCCCTTGCAATATGAGCAATTGGAATTTTCAAACCTTTTGTGCTTGCCCTTATTAGAACACGAGGCTCCTTTTGAAGGATTCTGCTTCTCCTTAGGTTTGATATCAGAGTTCTTCTTATCCTTAGGTTTCTGCTTCCCCCTTGCTTGTGCATTCTTGGTCTCCCTAGCCAATATAGCTTGATTTTTGGAGGCTCTAAGGGCTCCCATTTGTATCAACTTATCTTGTTCCTGAATAAGACATTTTGTGAATTCATCAAGATATGTCATTCTCCAGTTTGGAGTTGTAAGTCTCCAGGAATAAAAGGTGGATACGAACACCGAGAATTCTGGGCCAAATTTGCTTAGAATAGAGAGGACCAATTTCTCATCCTTCTTATGAATCCCACACTTCTTGCACTACATGACCAAGGATTTGAACTTAGTGAATAATTGTTGGATGGTTTTGAAATTACTAGACTGAAGAGAAATCAATTCATTCTATAGAATATGACTTCTTGGCTCATCCTTCTTCTTGAACAATGATTCAAGCTTCTTCCATACTTCTCTTGGAGTTTTTAATCCATTAAGGTGGAAGAGTAACTCCATGAAGATATGAATGGACATGAAACCAAAATGCTTCATCCAATTTTTTTATATACTTCAAATTCTCTAAAGGCTATTTGGGTTCGACCTTCTTTCCCATAGTGACCTCGTACAAAACTTTCTTGCACAACACAATCTGCATATAAGCCCTCCAATCAAGATAGTTGAAGTGTGTGAGGATCCTGGGTGTCAATACCGTTGAATTCTCCATTTTGCAGCATCAAGAGCATCACAATTATTTTGAATTCTTCAATTCACTTGCAAAAACACTTTCAATTCAAAGATAAATCAATGCAATCACTCTCTACTTAGACATGTGCACATTATCAGGGTGCTTCACAACTAGATAAAGTTATCTAGATAAATCTAGAGGGAGCAAGGAACACATACCGAGAATTATGTGGAACCCAGTTTCTTCTGGCGCATCAAAGTTTTTGAGGATTGAAGTTGGCCTTACTACCTTTTTTGATACTATGTTTAATTTAGAAAATTTTCAAGATATTCAGGTAGGATTGAAACTCATTGTGAAAGACGGTTGAAGGAGGAAGAAGAATTTTGGTGTAAGACGATCAAACAATCATGGTCAAATTGTTCATACAAGAGGAAACAATTTGTCAGCATAACCTTAATATCATAATAATTATTTTGTATGTATACATCCATGATACAATGAAGGAAATCCAAATCCTCTAGGAATGATTTGAATCTCATCACTTGGATTGACGCTAGAGATCACTAACTGTGGAAAAATCACCACTGCAGGCTAACTAGTGTAACTTAGGACAACTGGATAGGTTCACAATCAGTTAACTGGATAAGGTAGGTGAGAAAAGGTGAATAAACTCCTTAAATCATGAAAATGTAGCACTAGTTTAACTAAATATGAACTAATTGATTCCATTAGTATAACTCCACACAAGCTAGGGTAAACTGATGATGGGACTCCTATGACTCAATGTGGGTTCCTCAATTATAGGGATTGGTCTCTTGAGCTCCCAAAATAATTCAAACTGGTGCACGAGGTGGTAGGTGGACCCCATATAAATTCCTCGTGGCACTAATGAATTAGAAACATACTCATAGTCTAGGAAGCTAACATTTAGACTATGGTGGTCAAGGGAGGATTGCAATTAATCCTAACACCCTCTTTCCTGCCTTTTCTCTTTCTTTAATAAATAGAGTGCACTTCCTACTTTAGTCTTTCTTTTATCCATCTTTCCTGAGTTAAGGCATCTTTATGATGATTTTCTCCTAGATTAGGATGAACTAGAATCATTAGCATGATTTAGGCATTCTTTCTTTTTTTTCCCTCAACCACTTCCATCTTTTTCTCCTAAAATATACTCACTTGTTGATTTTTAGTCACTCATTTAATATATAAGACTAACTTAGCCAATTCGTGACCTCTAGCTATGATTTGGGATCGTCACATGTCATATATTGGGAAATTAGTAACATCTAAGCATGCTTTATTTTGAGCCATTCGAATTTCCTCCAAGGAACTGTATTTTATCTCTTGAGATGTATTATATATAATATTCATATTGATGAATAATATAGAGATGAATTTTACATCAATTGAGTTCTCTCTCTTATGTCTTCTCTTCAATATTTCTTCTTATTTATGCTAAATCTCCATGCAAATTCTTGATGAGGACTACCTTGTTTCTAGATCCCGACTTGTATAATTATTACATGGTGTCAAACCTATTTAGAGAATTCTACATATCCAAGGTACTAACTGGTTTCTAGATCCACTTTCTAGATAGGTAGTCCACATTGATAGGAAGAGATCTATCGAAGTAGTAACTTAATGTATTCCCTATCAATCGACATAAAAAATAAACTAAGAATATATGTGAGAAGATAGAATCATTGATCATAATTGACACATGGATGACCGAGATGGAAAGTCAACATGACTACAAATGGTTGTCTCAGGATTACCTCCCTTGAAAATATGGCTCGACATATCAATGACTTGGAATCATAGAAATCAAGAGCACCATGAATAAAATGACAAATTTGAAGAGATAGTAAATCATTCTCCATATTCACTAGAAGAGTAACAAGATAGATGAGTAAAGGACTCATATAGATGGTATGGCTCTTAGGCAAGCTATAACCCAACTATAAGATAAGGACTCAAATTGGTGCCATGTTGAAGGGTGAAAAAAATATGGCTTCCACTTCTTTATAGAGATAAAAAATAACCCCAACCCCCTCTTTTTAAATTTTTAGGTGGATCCTTCATAGTTTTACAAGGACGGAAGAGAGATAAAAGTAAGCTTGACATTATGTTTTTCATGCAGGTTTTATGAACTTGAAAAAGAGATAAAAGGATGCTTGCAATGTCTTTTTCATCTCAGTTTTAGGAGTCCAAAAAATGGTAAAATTTATTATTGTCTAGAGAGAATGAGTGGCTTAATGGGATGCATGCATGTTCTGAGTGCATTGAACTGATCTATACAAAGGGAATGCAGTAGAATAATGGAAAATAAATTCTACTCATTGTAGTGGTTCTTCCCATGGGTAAAATGGTAGTGCAAGATGTAAGCAAGGCAATGTGAATGGAGGGATAACACGAGTGATTGTATTGGTGGTAAGCAAAGAAAACATTCGTATAGTAGTAGACACTGAAACATGAGCAACGATAAACATGTGAAAATATCTAGTGAAGCATTATGGTTGGGAAAGCCCCCAATATATGGCTAGAATAAAGATGTAGAGGTAGAGTATGTGGCTCAATTACAAGTCACAGAGGATATTCAAGAAATTTCTTGTACCTATGAGTGATCACAAAATGGGCACAAATTGATAGTGAAGGTGCTAATCTAGGGAACCCATGGCAGGTAGGAACTACCACATAAATGATAATGTGCAAAAAGGAAGGGTTAATGTCACTGCTTGGTGTGATCAAATTTAAGGTAAAAAATGGGAATAGTGAAGGTTAATAATGCAATGGAATATGCAGTGAATAGCCAATCAATATATTATAGTTTACAAAGTGTACCTCAAGTTCAGTGGATGTCACCAAAATACCATGTGTGCATTTTTTATTTTATAAATATTTTTATTTTTGGGGGGGCTTTTTCATATTGAAAAGATTGTAAAATAATAAAAGAAGTCTATAAAACAATGGAATAAAAGAGTGTCACAAAGCATGCAACTATGTTCCAAGCACATGTAATAGACCCATACAAAAAAAATTGGAAAAAAGGTAGTAGGAGGAAGGTGGATACTCATCGACATGCTTCTTCTAGGGGTATGGATCAGATCACAAATGCAATGGAAATAGATGATAACAAACATAAAAAATGCAATGGCAATATGAAAGTTGTAGTGAAGCATTAGGTATAGATGTGCAAGTAAAAGTGCACAAAAGAATATGCATAATGCACAAAAACGAAATCCTTTATAGGGTATTTCCAAAAATAGACGAGAAGGAGAGGCATAATGCTACTTCTCAAAGTCATGGTACAACTAAAAGGACTCTCAATCCTATAAGAAATGTTTTAGCATGGGAACCAAAATGGGAATTAGGGTAATAACTAGGGTATCCATGATAGGTAGGATATTCCATAAACTAGTGAAAATGTATATAGAAACATATTAGACACCAAGATACAACATGTTTGAACCTATGAAAAATTCTGGTTGAAAAATATTTAAATGCATTGTAATAGAGAGAAGGCCTAAACTTATATGCAAGTTTCTGAATATATCTAACCAAAGTGAGAAATTTGCAAAGCATGATTCCTAAGAAAAAGAGTTACCAAATGAAAATTCATGTATCCAAGAAACATCAATACCATGATCATGGATAGAAAAAAAAAATATGATACAAGTTACTTGGGAGGGGACCTTTCCAACTTTAATGTCTTCCTCAATATTTGTTACCATGCCAAGAGTTACTAAAAAAGGACCAAGAATACCATGGAATGCGCATATATAATCAATAATATCAAACTAAAGAGGAATTTCAAATATTAAAGTAGTAGTAGAGTCCACATGAATAGACTCATTGTCACAAGAGTTTTCATCTTTTCTAGAAGAATTAGACTCAATCATATCCAAGATTCTGTATGTTATAACTAATTTTGTTATCTTTTAGACCCGTCGAGGACCCATTTGTGTCACCTTGTTTAAAAAATCACTTATATCCTTTATTTACCCATCTTTTAGGCCCTAGTCAACTTCTTCATTCCCAAGAGAGAGCGACCATCATCCTTTGGTCGCACCTTGAACCAATGATACAGAGAAACCATCTCTACATGTTACACCATTACTAGGGAGAGACCAAATATCATTCCTTCTAGAATGAGTAGTTTTTGAGGATTTGAACAAAACATAAGATGGAACCTTCACATTTAATGTTCATCTCCTTGAAAAACTACTCATTCTGAAAGGAATGAGGCTTGATTTCTCCCCAGTAGTGGTGCAAGCCGTGACATGGAAGACATGGTCTCTCCCTGTTGATGAGGAAAGGTGCAACCAAATGATTATGGTAAATACTTGTTAGGAATTCAAGGTGTGACCATGTCTTTAAATATGGGAAAATTAGGTATAAGTGAGTGTCTCAGCAAGATGAAATCAATGAGTCCTCAATGAGTCTCATTGGTAGAATATATAACTATAACAACTTGTATTTTTAAAGTTTTTTTTTAATCTTTCACCTTGATCTTTTATTTACTTATCATGCTTCAATATTACCTTTTTATATGGAAGACAATGTCACCCCTTACTTAGGATTCATGTATGGCACTAGCTAGCCACCACACTTGGAGCATTACTTCCATTGCATGTGTGAGTTTTTCGCCCACTGTCCAAATAGTGAATTATGTTGGTGTTTTCTTGGTAATGGTGAACAATGACATTGTTGAGTATAGTCATAGTATTGACATGATATAAGAGAATATTATTCTTATCATTCAACACATCACTGTCTACTTGTAATATCCATTAGTGGTGTATCACCTAAAAAATACTTATCAGGTTTGTGATCCTTGCCTTTACAATAACTTTTTAAGGGTGTATCTCATTGAAACACAAGTTGAATTCATCACATAAAATCAAATCCAAGGATATTTAATGCATTATATGAATGATTAAAAAATATAGATCATTGATTGGAATCCTTTACATTGAAGTTTATATACCATAAATGTCTCGTCAGACGGGTGACCCCGGTTCAATTCCCCTTTAGGGGTGAGATAGTTGGGAGGAGACACCCAAAATAAAACCAATTGAGGGTTGGTGTGTCCCTAGTTCGATGCATTCATTAGGTGATTTTCGTGGCTTAGATGCCACTATGTCATGATTTCTTAGATCAAAGGCCATTCTTGTAAGTCAAGGAGATTCTAGCCAAAAAAAAGTTTAGATACCATAAAAATCATGCATGTGAAATAAAAACGATGACACATATATGAAAACACCATTTTTTGACACTATATAAGTAAACCCATAAGAACCATGTTCATATTGCATATATAACCAAAGAGAGAGATGTATCATCATGTCTATACAAAGAAAATATCTACATAGTGTTTGTAACATCTTCAAGATCTTTAACCTTGCATAGATATATAAGTCGAGTACAATAATATGAAGAGATAGACTACCAACTAATCATCAAACTTCTTAGCATGAAATCCATGGTAGTGTACCAAAATGTTGAGTACTTGTATCAATAGTCTAATCATCCTAACAAGAACCTGGACTATATGACATTGTAGTTTACTAGGAACCCCCTCAATACATGTCATTGGGACTCCCATTGTGTGTCCTTCTAGTATATTCACATTATATAGGTCCTCTATTGGGCCCTCCTCATCTAATTTGGGTTTTGTCTTCTTTTGTTCCCTTGAATTATGTTGGCTTGGGAGCATATCCACTAGTCATATTGGACCCACAAATGTGCCATCATAACTTGATATAGATAATACATTTCACATACTCCTTAAAAATAAATATATTTAGAAATAAAAACCCAATTTTGAGAAAAAAATATAAGGGAAAATTATTACCGATAGGGCACCACTAGGCTTGAAGTAGAAATCCTAACTTTTGGTCCTACCAAAAATATACCCTAGCATATGGGTATTCCTCTATAGTGGTGATTTTCATGAAAATCTACTCAAAAATATTGGGCCTGGATATAATCATCCATACCTTGTCTCCTAAGTGGACTATCCAATCCATCCATGATGGCATCCTATTCTCTCATGTCCCAATAAAAAGACTAAACACTCTAGCATGCATCAATGATTCCCTATCTAAGAAGAACACACAAATAATGGAAGCATACAAAAATTGCTTCATATTTCCTATCCTGCACTCAGTCTATTGATCACAAATGTTTATCAATAGATCCAAGCACCAATTAAACAACATCGACCAAAGGCACTAGAGGGAATAATACATATCCATACATGAATTTAACCATTCCACAATCAATCCTAACATCCATGTGATAGTAAATAGAAAGGTACTTTGTGTCAAGTATTGAATCTTTTGGATTGGAAATTGGTTACTAATCTTCTATGTATGTAGTCTATAATGGGCCAACAAACACTCTCCCATAGTCATGGAAGTTGAGCCCCTACCTCCTACTTTGAGGAATATTGGTGCTCCACTCCATGAAAGCACTATTAGAAAATAGATATCCTCCACATATATATGGATTATCTCATACCCTAAGAGAAAAACCTTCTCATATTGAACCCACCACTCTACTTGTCATAAACATGTCCCCCTCCTTGTGCAACCTTGTGTAGAAAAATATATTTAGTAGGACATAGTCATGGAGGGCGTTCAAGTATGTCTATCTTGCTTAGATTTAGAATAAGAATAATCATATTCTCCATCTTTCAACTTGATCATGGGGGAAGAGTGAACTTCACACAGTTCCATTTTAGGGCCAGTCTTTACTGTTACATTTTTTTGAAAAACTTTTAAATCCCATTCATGACTGTTTCTACTAACATACATGGATTACCATGGTTTTTATTTACAACAATAATGAGTAGGTTCTTTGTTGGTCTATTGAATGAGTTTGTCTGTCATTGATGTACATAATGCTATTAGTAAATACATGTCTATTCTAAAGTTCTTGTATAACATGAATTCGAAATAATAATTTTGATAGACATTAAAATTTGATAGATATTATTCTTTGATAGAACCAAAGGCATAGATATGTGAATGTAACATAAATCCGTGAATGACACATAAATTGTGAATGAGACAGAACCAAAGACAAAAAATTGTGAATGTAACATAAATTCGTGAATGACACAGAAATCGTGAATGAGACAAAAATTCTTTTCTTTAGACAGAAATTTTAATGCGTTCACAAAAATGGGCATTAACAAATAGTTTGAGTTTTTTTTTTTATGTTATGGATAAATCGATTTGTTATCCATCGTTGAGAATCAAACGCATGATTCCAGCATGTCAAGCATGGTTCCAACGTTCATTAATCAATCAAGAAATACGGTTCCAAAAATTAATTTGTTTTTAACATAAATTTAAAAATTAATTTCTGCTAAAATTTAGCATCTCATCTTAGAACCCAGAATTGATTAATGCTTCCAAAAATGATTAATGCTGCCCAAAACATTTTTGAAACTCTATCTTATTGTTTACACAGTTAAGATAACTATTCTAACCGATTTGATGTATGCGTTGTAAGGTATAAAAAGGATGTTTGTATGTGCAGAGAAGAGGTGAGAATACACATGAATACTCTATCTCAAATTAAGAGAGTTGGAATGGGTGTACATAGAATGCAGAAAGCTCTTAGGAAGCAATGAAGGAAGAAATGTATCAGCAATAGAAAAGATCTATTTTGAGTTGGATCTTGGTAAAATGGCATGGATTGAAAATTGAGTTATGACATTTAGTTTGGAGTACATTACACATGCAGAAATAGAGGAAGTATTGTGTAGTTCATTGGATTGAGTACACTTCCTGTGTATGCTCATATAATTGTGAATTGGTTAGTAGTAATCTATAGAAATAAGAAACTAAATGAATTGAATGAGATGCAAATATTTGAATAATTAAGGAGTTGAAGACTGAAGAATCGGAGATGTCATTTTGATCATTGCAATGAAGTAGACGTTATCCATTTATAATTTGTATTATGCTGAGAGTAACTAGAATGCAAACGAATTGAGAAATAGTTTATATCACTAGTATTGAAGTTCTGAGTTTTACACTTGCAATATAAATGAAGATATGTTGAGATTTAATTACAGAGTTCTATTGATAAAATTAGATTTGACACAATTGATTTGATCAATTGGTTTTGACAGAGTTGCATTTGACAAGATGGTTTTGACAAAGAGGTAATTGACAGAATTGGTTTGATAAGTTGGTTTTGACAGGGTAGAATTTGACAGGATGCTTTTGACAAAGAGTTTTTTGACAGAATTGTATTTGAAAAAATTAGTTTGAAAGAATGGGTTCTTGATACATATTGGGTTTGAAAGTA
This sequence comes from Pseudotsuga menziesii, assembly GCA_001517045.1. Taxonomy (NCBI): domain Eukaryota; kingdom Viridiplantae; phylum Streptophyta; class Pinopsida; order Pinales; family Pinaceae; genus Pseudotsuga; species Pseudotsuga menziesii. Next base: position 450,982 of record LPNX010742758.1, read on the forward strand.
TATTAAATAGGTTCATGCTTGTGCTATAGGGAGGAAGGGTGGAGCTAGGGAAGACTATAAGTCTTCAATACAAGTTATTTCTTGTATAACTAAGGAGTAGATGCTTCTTTTCAGTAGATGCTGAAGAAATAGAGGTAGCTTCCTCATTTGAGTTATTTACTCAAATAAAATTAATGTATAAAGAAGGCGCTTTCCCTACATCTAAAGAAAGAGGTTTTTTCCCTTTATGGGTTTCCTCATGAAAATATTCGGTGTCTGAGTGTTTATGGATTGATTCATTTCTTTTGTATTAATTTTAAAAGTGTTAAGAAGTAAATTTTGGTCGCTAACTGATTCAACCACCCCCCCGCCCTCAATTAGCTTGTCTTGTCCAACAAGCGGTATTAGAGCGAGGTTACTTCAGGTTCAGTTTAACCACTGGAAGTCTTTGATTGTTTATGATGGATAAGAAATATGAGTTTACTAAACATGGATTACCTTTATTTGATGGGCATAACTATGATTTTTGGAGTGTTAGGATGATTTTTTTTGTAGTCTCAAGGAGTTGATGTTTGGCAAGCTGTGTTAAATGAATACAAAAATCCAGCAAATATTCCAAGAGACGCCATAGGTAAAAAATGTTATGAAAGTACTTCCAAATCAATGTATGCAATTCTTGGAGGATTAGAAGGTTCTAAATTTGTTAAGGTAATGCACTGTGAGTCAACAAAAGAATTATGGGACAAACTTAAAAATATTTATGAAGGAGATGCTAAGGTAAAGAATGATAAACTAGAATCTTTTAGAAGTCAATTTGAAAGCTTAAATATGGAAGAAAATGAAGATATAGCAACCTATTTCTTACACATTGATGAAGTAGTTAATACCATGAGAGGTTTAGGAGAAAAGATTAAAGATGTCAATATTGTGCAAAAGGTACTTAGATCTTTACCTGCAAGATTTAACTCAAAAGTATATGCTTAAGCAGAAATAACTAATCTTGATACTTTAGAGATGGATGAATTACATGGAATATTAACAACGTATGAAATGAGGACTTCTAGTGAGAATCCTTCCAGAAAAGAAGCAGGTTTCAGGGCAGCAAAGAGAGACAAGAAACATGTTAAAACTGAAGTCAGTAATCATGAAGACTCAGAAGAAGACGTGGAACAAGCTAACTTTGTCAAAAATCTAAGAAGAGGTAGTGGCAAGTACAAAGGTAAACTTCCACTCAAATGCTTTGATTCTGGTAGAATAGGACATTTTGCTTCCAAGTGTCCTTTCAATAAGCATTCTTATGGTGAAGAAGAAAGTAATAAAAAGACTAAAGAATACAAGAAAAAATATAAGAAACCATTTCAAAGAAATTCTTATAAAAAGAAGAGTTTATTTATAAATAATGATAGTGATTCGTCAGATATAGATGGAAGTGATGAAAGCTAAGAAGTTAGATTGTTTATGGCTTTAGATAATCAGAATAAAAAACTCATTGAAGAAGAAAGAAGCCGAAGTTGATTTAGAAGCAAAACTTGTAAGTGCACTAACTGAACTTAGAAGGACAAGAAGGGAATATAAGTCTCTTAAGGAAGAAACAAAGAAACTTGAAAATGACTTACAAGAATCTAGCAAATTGATAGAAATCATTGGGACGATGATAATTGATTTAAAAGTTAAATTGGAAGAGGCTAGATTAACTGAAGAAGCATTAAACAAGTTGCTTATAGAGAAAGATAAATACAATGAATGTTTGAAGATTGAAGTTTTTCTTTACAAAAAATGCTACAAGAAAGTAACATGAATAGTAGTTCAAAAATTCTAAATCAGATTATTAGTTGTCAAATATCTACTAATAATAAGACTGGAATAGGGTATAAAATAGAGACTACTAATGCAAGTACAAGTACTAATAAGACTGAAATAGAGACTACTAATGCAAGTACAAGCAAAACTCTTGAGAAAATAAAAATAGGGAAAAAGAATATTAGCATGCAGATTGGATCAACAAAGCAAGAAAGGAATCATGTTTCAACAGTTCAAAGAAGAATTTATGATAGGTATCAAACTAGATTTGATGGATATTGTTTTTTCTGCCATAAGTATGGGCATAAAGTAGTTTTCTGTAATGATTTGTTAAGAAACAGAATTGCATGGAACAACTATGATATTTCCATATTTAAGTATGGAAGAATAAAACAAAACATTGTGAATAATTCATACAATAGTTTTGATGTCTTAAATCTTGAACTTGAATGTTACAAAGACAATAATTTTAGGCATATAGTAAGAAACTTCCCTATAAACTTCTCAAAATATGCTATAAGTAAATACACAGATATGAAAACTAAATGTTGGGAAAACAAAAATCAACACCTAAACGTTGAAGATTGAAATATTGCTTTACAAGCATACCATAAAGGTAAGTGGTGTGTTGATAGTGGGTGTTCAAAACACATGACATGTAAAAAGCATAATTTTATTACTTTAGATGAAGCCAAAGAGGGAACAGTTACATTTGGTAATGAACAGTCAGCTTGAATAATTGGAAAAGGCACAGTATGTATAAATAATAAAAACATAATGGCTGAAAATGTTTTATTGATTGAATACATGAAACATAACCTGTTAAGTGTAAGTCAAACATGTGATAAAGGGAACTTTATGATATTTGATTCCAAGCAATGTAAAATTAGAGATGTCAAAACAAATCAGTTAGTTGTAACAACTACAAGAACACCAAATAATATTTACATATTAGATGAGATGGATGAAAACTGTTATCTTGGGAATGAAGATGAAAGTTGGTTATGGCACAAAAGACTTGGTCATATTAATTTTGATAATTTGATTCAATTAAATAAAAACGAAGCAATAAGAGACTTACCTATTATAAAGAATCTTTCTAGCTCTATTTGCGAGAACTGTCAACATGGTAAAAAAACTAGAGTCAAGCTTAAAAAAAAGAAATATTCTACAACAAAGCATTTGGAAATAATACATACTGATATTTGTGGACCTATGAGGGAAACATGATTAAATGGTGAAAGATAATTTTTGTTATTTATGGATGATTTCACTTGAATGACTTGGTTATTTTTACTAAAAAATAAGTCTGAAGCATTTAACTGTTTTCAAGTTTTCAAAGAATTGACTGAAAATGAAATTGATATGAAGATTAAGTGTTTAAGGTTAGACAATGGGGGAGAGTTTGTGTCAAATGAATTCAAAAATTAATGTGATAAAAAAGGAATTAAAAGACATTTCTCTGTTACCGAAACACCCCAACAAAATGGTGTTTTAGAAAGGAAAAATAGAACTATTACGGAGATGGAAAGAACAATGTTAAATGAGTCTAGGTTAAGTAATATGTTTTGGCCTCAAGCAGTTCATACTGCTGTATACATCTTGAATAGAATCTTGTTAAGAAATAATAATGATAAAACACCTTATTAGTTATGGAAAGGTAGACCATATAGTATAAAGCACTTCAAAACTTTTGGTAGTAAATGTTATATTAAAAGAATTGATAAAAATTTGGGTAAATTGGATTCTAGAACTACTGAAGGCATATTGGTTGGATATTCATGTTCAAGAAAGGATTATAAATGTTACAATTTCAGATTGAATAAAATTGTTGAATCTATAAATATCAAGGTTTATGATTCCTCATTCTTGAAATAAAAAAAATGAGAAGAAATATTATCAAATATATGACAAAATTAAGGAGGAAGAAGAACCAAGTGATAAAGAGGAAACTAAATCAGTAAAAAATGAAAATATGACTCCTACTTTGTTGCAAGGTTCAACTCCATCTAAAACTCCAAGTAAAAGGATATAAAGAAATCATCCTAAAGATCAAATAATTGGTGATATAAATGCAAGTGTTGAGACAAGAAGTAAAAGGAAAGAATGAATTACAAATCAAGAACAAGTATCATTAATTTCTTTATTTGAACCTAGGAATGTTGAAGAAGCAATTAATGATGAACATTGGGTAAAAGCCATGACAGAAGAGTTAAGTCAAATAGAAAAGAATGAAACATGGGAACTAGTTCCTTGACCAATAAACAAAAATGTTAATGGGGCCAAGTGGGTATTCAAAAAAAATTTAGATGAAGCAGGTAAGGTGACTCAAAACATGCAAGACTAGTTTGTAAAGGTTATGCTTAGGTAGAAGGCATAGATTATGGTGAAACTTATTCTCTCGTTGCAAGGATAGAAGCAATTAGATTAATTCTAGATTATGCTTGTTATAAATGAATTAATCTTTATCAAATGGATGTCAAGTCAACTTTCTTAAATGGTGAACTAGAAGAAGAGGTTTACATGGAAAAACCGGAAGGATTTCAGCTATCTGAAGCAGAAAATTGTGTTTACAGGTTAAAGAAAGATCTGTATGGGCTAAATCAAGCTCTAAGAGCTTGGTATTCCCAACTTGATAAATATCTAAGGCAACAAGGATACATGAAAGGAAACACTAATAGTAATCTCTACATTAAAGAAGAATGGGATAACTTGATTATTGTAGAAATATATGTAGATGAGATTATATTTGGGAGTGATAATGATCAGCTTAGCGAATAGTTTGCACAAAGTATGTAGAATGAGTTTTAAATGTCTATGCTTGGTGAATTAAAGTTTTCTTAGGCCTCCAAATTTCATAATCTGATAAAGGCATTTTTATCTCTCAAACCAAATACATAAATGAAATGCTAAATAAATTTCAAATGGAATATTGTAAACCACTAGGGACTCCCATGGTTACTAGATGTAAGTTGAGTAACACAGATGACTCTGAGAGTGTTCAGCAGAAAATATACAGATCTATGATTGGTAGTCTTTTATATGTAACAACTACAAGGACGGGTGTTATGAATGCAATATGTCAGGTTGCTCGGTTTCAATCATCTCCCAAAGCTTCTCATTTTCTTGTAGTTAAGAGGATTCTTAGATATCTAAAAGGAACAACAGATTATGGCTTGTAGTATCCCAAAGGTAACAATATTTATTTATATGCTTTTACTGATGCAGATTGGGTAGGTTGTGTGTATGATCAGAAAAGCACAAGCGGGGCAGGATTTTATCTGGGAGGATGCTTGGTAAGTTGGTCTAGAAAGAAACAATTAGAAATATCTCTTTCTAATGCTGAAGCAGAATACATTGCTGCTGCAAATTGTTGCAGACAGGTACTATGGATGAAACAAATGCTAGCATATATACATGTCACTTGTGATGATCCTATTCCTATTTTTTGTGACAATACAAGTGACATTAGCATTTCCAAGAACCCAGTTATGTACTAAAAAACAAAACATATTCCAATTAAGTTTCATTTTCTCAAAGAGTAGGTTTTAAACAATATTATCAAGCTGGAGTATGTTGGAACATAGTGTCAAATTGCTGATATATTCGCTAATCCTTTACCTCATCAACAATTTGAAAATATCATGGAACAATTAGGTGTTTGTTGTATGTAATCTCTTTCATTTTTGCTATCAAAGTGAAGCTCAATCGATTATAATTACATATCATAGTTGCATATTTCCAATGACAGACGTCTATTAACGGTTTCAGTTTTGGTTACATATTGGTTACAGTATCATATTTGCAGATTTCCAATGTCAGAATTCTATTTATGGGTTCATTTTTGGTTACAGATTGGTTACAACTTTCACAGGTATTTTTGCTAGGGGGAGAGTTATTAGATCATGCAGTCTGGTTCTTTGGCATCAATGTCAAAGGGGGAGAAGACGTATATGTTTTCCATCAATGAAAAAGGGGGAGTTTGTTGGTATGTTGAATGATTTTGTTTGTCATTGATGTAAAGAATGTCTATTAGTAAATACATGTCTATTCTAAAGTTCTTGTATAACATGAATTCAAAATAATAATTTTGATAGACATTAAAATTTGATAGATATTATTCTTTGAAAGAACCAAAGGAAAAAAATTGTGAATGTAACAGAAATCCGTGAATGACACAGAAATTGTGAATAAGACAGAACCAAAGACATAAATTTGTGAATGTAACAGAAATCCATGAATGACATAGAAATCATGAATGAGACAGAATTTTTTTTCTCCAGACAGAAATTTTATTGCGTTCACAGAAATGGGCATTGGAAAATAGTTTGAGTTTGTTTTATGTTATGGATAAAACAATTTTTTATCCATCATTGAGCATCAAACGCATTATTTCAGCATGTCAAGCATGGTTCCAAAGTTCATTAATCAATCAAGAAATACAGTTCCAAAGTTTGTTTTTAACATACATTTAAAAATTAACATCTCATCTTCAAACCCAGAATTGATTAATGCTGCAAGAAATGATTAACACTGCCCAAAACGTTTTTGAAACTCTATATTATTGTTTACAAAGTTAAGATAAGTATTCTAACTGATTAGATGTATGTGTTGCAATGTATAAAAAGGATGTTTGTATGCATAGAGAAGAAGTGAGGATACACAGTAATACTCTGTCTCGAATTAAGAGAGTTGGAATGGGTGTACATAGAATGCAGAAATTGTCCTAGTTTTGAAGTGAATGTAGAAAGCTCTTAGCAAGCAATGAAGGAAGAAATGTATCAGCAATAGAAAATATCAATTTTGAGTTGGCTGTTGGTAAAATGGTATGGATTGAAAATTCAGTTATGACATTTAGTTTTGAGTACATTACATATGGGAAAATAGAGGAAGTATTGTGTAGTTCATTGGATTGAGTGCACTACATGTGTATGCTCATATAATTGTGAATTGGTTATTAGTAATCTACAAAAATAAGAAAGTAAATGAATTGAATGAGATGCAGAGATTTGAATAATTAATTAGTTCAAGACTGGAGAATCAAAGAAGTCATTTTGATCATTGTAATGAAGTAGATGCTATCCATTTATAATTTGTATTATGCCAAGAGTAACTAGAATGCAAACGAATTGAGAAACACTTTATATCACTGGTATTGAAGTTCTGAGTTTTACACTTGCAGTATAAATGAATATATGTTGAGATTGAATTATAGAGTTCTATTGACAAAATTAGATTTGACAGAATTGATTTGATCAATTGGTTTTGACAGAGTTGGATTTGACAGGATGGTTTTGACAAAGAGGTTATTGATAGAATTGGTTTGATAAGTTGGTTTTGACAGAGTTGAAATTGACAAGATGGTTTTGACAAAGAGGTTTTTAACAGAATTGTATTTGACAAAATTAGTTTGAAAGAATGGGTTCTTAATACAAATTGTGTTTGAAAGTATATTAAACAGGTTTGTGCTTGTGCTACAGGGAGGAAGGGTGGAGCTATGGAAGACTATAAGTATTCAATACAAGTTGTTGCTTATACAAGGAAGGAGTAGAAGCTTCCTTTTAGTAGATGTTGAAGAAACAGAGGTAGCTGCCTCATTTGAGTTATTTACTCAAATAAAATTGATGTATACAAAAGTTGGTGCTTTCCCTACATCTAAAGAAAGAGGTTTTTTCCCTTCATGGGTTTCCTCATGAAAAAATTATGTGTCACAATGTTTATGGATTGATTCATTTCTTTTGTATTAATTTTAAAAGTGTTAAGAAGTAAATTCTGGTAGTTAACTGATTCACCCCCCCCCCCCCCCCCCCCCCCCCCCCCCCCCCCCNGGTCCAAACATTGCTTTGCACTTCACTAAAATCTCAGAAAATTACAAAATTAAATGAAAACAAGAATGAGAATGATGAGGTAGTTTACCTTGAGAGATCAAATCAGAAATATGATTGTAAAATATCATATAATTGACAACTAAATACTAATGGATCTAAAAAATACTACAAGCAATGGAACAATTGAAGCTAAAAAATGTTTTTTTTTCTATATTAAGATATTTTATAATATATTCGGGTTCAGAACCAAGAGTTATATGAAAAATTGAAAAATTACGGATGACATATTTCTTGAAATCTGTAATTTTAATATTAGATGTGTAATGATGTCTGCTATGATGTCATAAGATGTCTTATCTAGCATTGGAAGGCATAAATAGATCTAATGTTATGTAAAATAAGTTATCCCACATGAATCATGGATAAATATTCTCCTATTATTCATTATATAAAGATATGGAAAATGATCCATCCCACATTTTTTTGGGTTGTTATTCTTCCATAACTCTTGGTATATAATAGAGGTGAGGAAGGGACCTTTGGCATATTTGATATTGTGATCTCATGCATTCTGAGACTATTAGATCCTTTTTATTGATTTAAATGTTAGTGTAAATGTATTATCGTATGTTATTTATATTCTAAATATTCTAAAATGTTATCAAAGATATTTGTGGTGCTCTACCTTCTTTAGTAATTATTTGGATTTTTTTACAAGAAATAATTCTTCAAATTTTGAGTTAGGTCCTCCATATTTTGTAGATTTTGCATATGATCTATCAAACCCAAGTGGTATTTTTTTATATCTAGTCATTTTGATTCTAGTTTGAGATTTCTTTTTCAAACCCTAACCATCACCATTAAATTTCATAAATTTTTATAATTTTTTCAAGTTTCTCTTGATTTTTTCTAGAGTTCAAGATTAAAATTGAATGTACACTAACTTGCTATGAAGGATCCAATTTTTTTACAGCATATTTGGTTTGTTTTCAGATTTGGTTTTGTTTTCTTGTAGGTTTTCATATAGGACAATGAATATTCCACAATTTTATGAATTTTTGATAGGTTTCAGGGCAATTGAGGCCAATTCCATGATTTTATGAATTTTTGAACTAGTTTATTGAAGTTTGGTATTTCCATTAATGTCAAATATTGTTGAGCACATATCAAACAAGCATGATGGATGTTATGAAGACTTGAATCCATTCTAAAGAAATATATAAAAGTGTTTCTTAGCAATGTGCAATATTCATTAGGTAATGGTTCTCCATGTACATGAATCCAGTTTGAAGAAGTACATAGAAAACAAATATGAAACATTTGGAAGGGCACAAATCCCACCAATATGCGAAACTAATACCCCAGATACCACCAAGTCAATAGAATTCAATGTGCAAAACCCCACAAGGTTGACTTATCAATAAGGTATACACTGATGAAAGAGGGAATGAGGTGGTTAACTTGAGCAAGAAGTAAGTAAGTTGAGGAGTCACTGAGTCAATGTAATTCCAAATTATTGACACATCTCTCAAGCAATAAGGGTATAAATAAGCAAGAGATGGAAGTATTGAAGTGATCTTGAAGAGGTGATATTTTGAGTTAACAAGCTTCTACTTTTGGTGTATAAATGTCTCATTGATATAGAAGAAGTTTATACAACAAAGAGGCCATTGCACAAAATAAATGAAGAAGAAAAACAAACATTGCACAAATTAGAAGGATACCCTACACAAGGATGTGTGATGAAATCACACATATCGTAGAAGTATCATGTGTTGAAGATGTATATTGGATATTCTAGAATTGGGAAAGTGTGGATATCACAGATCCCAGAAGGTGTAGAGTATTGATATCACAGATCTCAGAATATGTAGACACATATTACAAAGGATACCAATTGCATATCCAAGAAAATGCATATCGTAGATCAAAGAGGACGTAGATCACAAATTATCAGAGTTATATTTCTTATTACAAACATATTCATTCTAGGGTGGCAAGAAGGGGCAATGAAAGGGAGTTGTAGCTTCCTTCTAGTTGGTGCTGGAGGAACAAAAAAGGGATTCAGTGCTTTTGTTCAATTAGTTCTAGAGAAAACAAAAAAGGGAGTTGATTCTTGCATTTAGTTGGTGTTGGAGAAAATAGAAAAGGGAGTTAGTACTTTTGTTCAAGTTGTGCCAAAGAAAAATTTAAGAAATAACAATATTCAATTAGGTCGGTGCCTAACAACAAAAATTTGGAGCTTTCACAATAGGAATGATATCTATTCAGGTAGGTTCTTGAAGTCAACAAGTTGGTGCTTGCACAAAAGATTGAAAGTCCTTACATGTTGGTTCATGTAACCAGTTAATTGGTGCTTGCAATTAGTTTGATGCTTGAGTAAGTTGGTGCTCACATTTTGAATATTGGTGTCTCTCATTGTAAATATATATTCTATATATAAATATATTTATATATTTACTATACAAATTATTTGCACACTTAGTGCCTCTTATTGTTTTGACTAAAGTAGAAATTGGCACATAATTTGTTTGAAGTGAAAATTTATATAGTCAACGCTTTATACTAATTCACCCCCCTTATTATAAATAATAATTCCAAAATTGGTATTAGAGTGGGTGTTTTAGTAACAATTTAACCGCTCGAAGATGAATCCTTGCGTAGATATGGAAAAATAGGAAGTGCTCTTTATGGAAATTGAAGAAGTCCTAAAAATGAGGTCTCGAGAGATGAAGAGATGGATGAAGTAGATTTTGAAGGTGAACTTATTAGTGCTTTGGAAGAACTAAATAAATCAAGAAAATGAAATAATTCCTTGATGGAACAACTGTTAGGATATGGAGAACAAGTCAAGCAGACAAGAAAATTAGAGTTGATCATGATTGAATAACTGAAGCAAAAGGAAGAAAAGTGTGAGAAGATGGAGATTGAAGTCACTCTCTTAAAAAAGGAACTACATAAATCCAATGACCGGTTGAATATTCAACAGAAAAATCAATGACATAGCCAAGGCTCTAGATGAAATTATCAAAAATCAAAGATAACCATATGAAAAGGTAGGACTAGGTTATGAAGGGTCGAAGTCAACAAGGTCAATCTACAATATAGGAGCACAAAGTTTTTCATATGTGCTTAAAGTCTCCACTTCAAGGAAAGTTCAAAATTGTAAAAAAAGGATGTCATCCCATTGCAGAACTGAAACTGAGCAATATGGAAGAGCTCACTTTACAAGGTATCAAACTCTTTTCTTAGGAAGTTGTTATTTCTATAATAATTTTGGTCACAAAGCATTAGATTGTAAATCACAGGTGAAATATAGTGTTACAAAAAATAGCATTTTCTCTAAGAATAGCTACATGAAGAATGATGTCGAAAGGCCACATAAAACACTAAAATAGAACTTTTATTCCTTCATCCCTTTAAAATCAGATAATGAATGTCATCAATTGCGGCATCATGGGCATAAATTTGAGGATTGCACAAATCAAACATCATCCACTAAACCTATTGAAACCATTATAAGTAAAAAAATCTCTACAAAAATTTGGCAGAAAATTTCTAATCAACAAAATAAAGAAGGATGCAACCTAGCGTTAGATGATCAAAATAAAAGGGGGCAATGGTATATTGATAGTGGAGCTCCAAACATATGGTAGGAAATAAGGTAATTTTATTGAAGTTTAGAGAAGAAAATGGAGGTAATAGATATGTTGGAGACAATGAATCTGCCAATATTCTAGGAAAGGGAATGGTAAGTCTTGGAAACAAAAATAACAAAGCAAATAATGTTTTACTAGTTGAAAGGATGAAACACAATTTTCTCAGTGTAAGTGATATGTGTGATCAAGGATATATACTCATATTTGATTCAAAGAAATGCAAAATAAGAAACAAGAATATAGGAAGATTAGTGACAACTGCATTTAGCACCTCAGACAATGTCGACATATTAAATGAAAGGGAAGAAAGGTGTTGCATATGGAAAATAGATGAAATCTAGATCTCAGAGAGGAGGTTGGGGCATATAAATTTTAAAAACTTGATAAAAATTAGAAAAGAAAAAGATATGAGAGATATTATAAATATCATAAGGCCTTAAATTATGTCTGCAAACATTGACTACATGGAAACCAAACAAGAGTAAGATTTAAATAAAATAATATTCCACAACAAAATATTGGAATTAGTCCATACCGATCTCTATGGGACCATGAGCACCAAAGGTCTAAATGATGAATCATACCTTCAATTCTCTTGATAGATAATTATATTATAATGACACGTGTCTTATTTCTTAAGAAAAAGTAAAAAACATTTGAATGTTTCAAAATATTCAAAAAGGTAGTTGAAATGAAGTTAACCTTAAGATTAAATGTCTAAGATTGAAAAACAAAGGTAAATACACCTTTAACAAGTTCGAGTTGTTCTATGAAAAAATGGAATTAGAAGATAGTTTTCGGTTTCCATGACCCCACAACAGAATGGAGTAGAAGAAAGAAAAAATAGAACTATACAGGAGATGGCCAGAACAATCTTAAATGATTGTAAATTATCTTATATTACTTGGGCTTTGGCTATTCATAGTGCCATTCATATTTTAATTAGAGGACAAATAAGAACTTGTAGCAGCATGACCCCCTATGAACTATGGAAAGGAAGTCCAACAACAGCTAAGCATTTCCAAATATTTGGAAGCAAGTTCCATATCAAGAGAAACGATGAGAATTTGGGAAAATTTGATTCCAGATCTGATGAAGGATCTTTATCGGATATGACACTAGAAGCAAGGCATATAAGTTCTACAACCTAAGACTAAATAAGATATTGGAAATTCCAAATGTAAACGAAGAGTTCAAGTATAGGAAAATAGATGATGATAATGATGATTTAGTATTTGAGCAACCTTTAGAAGATCCACAAGAAGAAGATGAACCAACAGAACAACAAGAAGACATGTATCAGAAAAAACCAAAAGAAGAAAGAATAACTGATACAAAGGATCATTCCATGTATGTTCAAAATAATCATACTAAGGATTTGATTAATAGAGATAAAAATGTTGGTGTAGGAACAAGAAGAAGGTACTTAAAAAACACTGTAGAAGAAGTGAATTTCTCTTTGTTGTCCCAAGTAGAACATAATCTTTTGATGAATCTAGAACTAATGAACATTAGATTAAGGCCATGGAAGAGGAAATAAATCACATTGAGGAAAATCAAACCTAGGAATTTGTTCCAAGGCCCAAAGATTTTTTTTTTATTGGCACTAAATGGGTGTTCAGGAACAAGCTAAATGACGATGGACAGGTGGTTAGAAATAAGGAAATATTGGTATGCAAGGGATATACATAGGTTAAAGGGATATATTTTGAAGAAACCTTTGATCCAATATCATGAATAGAAGTAATCAGGATGTTTCTAGCTTATAATTTCTCCAAAAATATGACTTCTTATCAAATGGATGTAAACTAAACTTTCTTGAATGTAGAGTTAGAACAAGAAGTATATATAGAACAACTAGAAATATTTTCTCTTACATATAACAATGAATTTGTATACAAATTGAATAAATATTTGCACGGTCTAAAATAAGCACCTCAAGCATGTTATTCAAGACAGGACAAGTACCTATAGAAACAAGGTTTCAGAAAAGGAAATGTATACAATTATCTTTAGGTAAAGGTTGAGCATGAAAATATGATTGTTGTTGAAGTATATGTAGACAATATCAGTTTTGGAAGTGATGATGACATCCTAAGTGAAGAATTTGTGTAGAAAATTAAAAAGGACTTTGAAATGTCTATTCTCAGAGAATTATTGTTCTTTCTAGGGCTCCAGATATCACAACTAAATGATGGTTTTTTCATTTCTCAAACAATGTAAAAGAGATGCTGAAAATATTTGAAATGGAAGAATGCAAGCTAGTTGATACAACTACGATTACAAGATGAAAATTAAGTAAAGAAGATGAAGCAAATGGATTATATCAAAAAATTTATAGGTCAATGATTGGAATCCTACTTTATGTAACTAACTCAAGACCATATATAAGTTGTAGGATTAGTTGCAAGGTTCCAAGCAACACCTAAGGAGACACATGTTCAAGCTGTAAAAAGACATTTAAAAGGAAATTTAAATTTTGGCTTATGGTATCCCCGAAGTGATGATTTAACTATGGTAGCATATATAGACGTACACTGGGTAGGAAGCATTGATGATAGAAAAATAATGAAATGGGTAGAATTCTTATTAGGAAATTTTTTGGTATCCTGGATAAGCAAAAAAAATATTTAGTGTTGCTATATAAAGTATTAGTAGAATATATTGCAGTGACCGCTTGTTGTGCATAGGTTCAAGGATGAAAGAAACCTTAAAATACATACAAGTGGAATTCAATTAGCCTATATCTATCTTATGTGACAACACAAGTGCAATCAACATATCCAAGAATCCTGTTATGGATTCCAAGACCAAGCACGTCTCTATCAAGTATCATTTTGTAAGAGAACAAGTTAGTGATTTTTTTTTCAAGCTATATTATGTGGACACAAAGGAACAAATTCTGTCTATATTTAAAAATCCACTTCCAAGAGATACTTTTCAGTTTCTCAAACAAAAAATGGGAGTAGTCTCTACTCCACAATAATTTGAAGCATCTATGACATGGAAAAAATATAGCCCAATAAAAGAAGCATAAATATGAATCAAGAAGCATAAAACTACAAGAATTTTAATACTCTAGGAGGAGCATCCCTTTTCCATTTATGTCAAAGGGGAGAAATTCTAGAAGGGATAAATTCTATAAGGAATGCTAAGACGAAGAGAATTCAGATAAAAGCAGTTTTTGTGCAAAAACAAAAAAAATAAAGGTGGCATGTTTACAGGGGGAGCATGTTGCACACAAAAAAATCTCACACTAAGGGGGAGAGAAATACTCATTAGTGTTGACATCAATTCCATAGGATGATATTGTTGAACTTTGGTGTTGTCATGGATGTCAAAGATTGTTGAGCACATATCAAACAAAAAAGATGGATTTTATGAAGACTTGAAGCTAGTCTCAAGAAATATATAAAAGCGCGTGTTAACTTTGTGCAAGATTCATCAAGTAATGGATATCCATGTACATGAAGCTAGTTTAAATAAGTACATAGAAAATAAACAAGCAATATTTGGAAGGGTGTAAATCCCACTAAGATGCAAAACTCATATGTGCAAATGGTGATGTTTTGAGCAAAATTATAGAAGCTTAAACTTTAAAACTTTTATCAATCAATTTCAGGACATATGTGTTTCATAAATCAACCACATATGAATCTCATAAATATAACAACCATATAAATATACCGGCCGCATCTAAATATCATAAATATATCAACCACATAAATCATCTCCATAAATCATCCATATAAATCAATCAATCATGAGAGATAAGGTATACCCTAAGAAAACCCTCCAAACATAGAGGATGAAAAACCCAACAATTATTTGAGTATGATAGATATATTTTCATAGAATCATTTACAACACATAAGAATATTTCTCAATAAGAGATATCACCATAGTAGTAGAGAAGAGAGGTCCAATGAAACCTTGCAAAAAACTGTATGAAATTGTATTGAACTTGCCATATTCCTAGCATATTAATAAAAAGCCAAAAACCATAGCATGTAGAAGGTAGTGCATAGGAGGATTGGTAAAAATATTGATAACATCAAAAAGTTCATTCGCAAGGAGGATATAACTAAACCTCCCTCCATGAAAACATTAGCTCCCTTCCTTTCCTCAATTAGCTTTAACTGAATGTTCACTGTATTCAACTGAAACTGAACTGACTTGAACTGAATGTTAACTGTCTTGAACTAAATGTTAACTTACTTGAACTGAATGATAAATTCCTTGAACTTAATGTTAACTGAATTGAAATGAATGTTAACTGACTTGAACTGAATGCTAACTTATTTGAACTGGATGATAACTTACTTGAATTAAATGTTAACTGACTTGAACTGAATGCTAACTTATTTGAACTGGATGATAACTTACTTGAATTAAATGTTAACTGACTTGAACTTAATGTTTAACTTACTTGAACTAAATGATAACCGGCTTGAACTCAATATTTAATTGACTGTAGATCACTTAGTTAACAAGATAAATTAAGTTTCATTTGTGCTTCACTCTTAGAGCCATCCATGCATAATTTCTATTATAATTTTTTTATGGATCTCTTTAGTTAACTGATGCATGTTGATAGACACACATTAATCTATTCTTTACTTAAATAATTACATTCATTAATAGTTCAACTGATTCTTTGACTAAGGTATTCATATTTTACTGAATCTTTATAATTTGAGTTCACTCAGACATTTGCATGGGAAATTCAAATTCTCTTTCTCTATGATTTATCTCATTATGAATAAATAATTAATGCATGGTCCATATGTGTATTATTTATCCATCTTATCATATCATACTTAGAATAATTATTCCATACATACTGATGATCATATATATTACCCCAGGCCATATGTAATATGCTAAAATAATTCACTCTAGGGGTAGCTAATTTCTAAAGGAGACTTATAGCACTTAGTGACCATTACTAGCAATATATCACATAGTATAACCACCTCAACAAATAGAGTTCCACAGACTTGATACAACACAAGATATGAATCTTGATATAACACAAGATCATCTCCACAATTGGAGATCCATTCTCATATTGTACCTTCTATGAGAATACTTTAATTTATATTACGCACAAGTCTAGTCTTGATATTACTCACAAGACTCAGCTTGATATTACTCACAAGCTTTACAATACAACATCACCAACTCAATCATATGAGGATACATAAGACTTGATATGACTCACAAGTCTGATTTGATATTACTCGCAAGTACGAAAAAAGACTCCTGATGTTGTACAATTAACACTCCCACTCAGTGATGGAGACATTCTCTACTTTATTAGGAATTTCCTGCCAAAACAAGCTTATCTTGAAAGTAACTCAACTTTGTTACTGACAACAACTTGTTCACAAATTTGCAATCTACTCATTAGTAGCTATGTATTGAAATTTTTATTTTACATGAGCATGAGTTTGATGAAGTAAAAATTCATCTCAATGTGTTTTATCATAACAAATAGGGTTTTTTACAAAGCTTAGCTATTAGCACCTAATAACTATAGGTGCAAGTCTTTCACCCTAGTAGGTAGCTTCCAAGCTACACTACTCATCAACAATTAGTACTATCTGCAAAAACACCTTTTGCTTTTGTAGTACTCTCTGACATACACCTTGCTTCTATAGTACTAGCTGCAATACACTCAACTTTTGTAGCACCAGCCACAATACACATAGATAATTACAATCTATATAATATGTCTACCATGTATTAAAATACAATAAAGAAACTATTCTAATGTACCTCAAAGGTACTCAAACATATGATTATCCACAAGCTTAAAAAAAAAACTACAACACATCTCCTAGGTACTTTTAGAGACCAACCAACTACTTATTCAAAGTATCATCATCTGGATTCGATCCAGAATGCAATTTCTCTAAACTAGAAACTATGGATTTCATATTCATCATATACAACACATTTAATTGTGTAATATCATGTAGAAAGAAAGTCTTGTATTTTATTTCAATATTCAACATTTGTTGACTCCAAGAATCTTCTACCATCTGAAGAAGTTCTTAGTGAGATTTCCATTCCTTGTCATGTTCTTCAAGGCATGATCACTTTCATAGCATTTTCATATCAAAATACCCAAGCTAACCAACTGTATGGCTATCTAACCTCTCCAAGAGGTTTAACTATTCTTTGACGGTTTAGACTATAACCCTTCTTGAGTATCCAATAGTTTCTAAGACTTTGACCATGTCTCTACTCATGTAGATTTTCTCCACAAGATGTCACATCCCTTGGTTGCATGAGTCATGTACCATGACCATATAGTTTGCGGACTTTTAACTGTTGTTGTTTGTGAAGATACATTAATACTCCCTCTTCAACTAGAGGATTATTTTATACTATACCAAGTTTTTTTGGATAAAGGATTAGTATATACACTGGAAATTCTACTCATCTGTGGATATCTACATGAGTTACAAAACTCCTTTCTGCACCATGTCTCAGATATAACTAACTAGCAACCTTGTAAAGTTTTATTGCTTTACAATATGCTATTTATGAGCAACATATTTGATATGATATTTCTCGATCACTATACTAGCCATAATCCATATATTTGTGAAACTTATGACATGTATGAATCCACATACTCTTGTACCAAGTAGGTAACACAACACATGATTTGTTGTACATGTCTATGTACTGACTGTAAAGCATATAACTGATAATGGGACTTGTATATATATATCTAACATCTATGAGATCCTACAAATATAAGCAATAATCATATTTATCTTTATGTGTGTGTTCATTGATTTACAATCCATTGTTCTAGAATCCTTTTAAGAACTCTACTCAACATTTTTCCTCGATAGAATAAAAATATTATCCAATGATGGCTACACCTCTAAAATTAATAATCATCCAAGATTATTACATATATATTCCTTTTGAATATGAGTACCATACATGGTTTCTACATAGCAGGAGGTTAATTTAACTAGTTCCACTAGTTTATTTATTTATTTATTTTCATTTTCATTTTTACTTTTTTTCAGGAGCTAGAAAATCTAGCTTCCCCATCTCAACATCTAGGATGTGAAAATAATAAATTTGAGTCCCTCATAATGAATACTTATCCTCATATATATCTAACACATATATGATTATAATTAAGATAAATGTATTACCTTCAAGAGTCTTTACATTTCTACGAATAGAATTAGGGCTTCTATTATGTATTCTTCATAAGAAACATATGAACCTCTCAATCTACTCTTTTTCAGGATCAACCATCTAAATGACTCCATGTCATTAGCTTATTGTATGTTAGGGCATATTTTTTCCATACATGAAAAATTATTCAAATGATTAATAACATTACATAACCAAGAAATGTAATCACATGAAAATTTTCAACATACTGGCAATGGTTCACACATTTATGTACATAGACTAAATCAATGTTTTTACATAGCCTCATTCATAAATTATGTGATGTTTTACAACCCTATATTAGTCCTATATCAGTTCAAAAATTCATATTTTATGAAGGAAATATCCAACCCCATATTCATATCTCATGAAGCAAGCATGAAGCCTTCTATTTGATATATTATGACCAATCATGCAGTCCTATGTTCACATCTCATGAAGCAAGCATGCATCTCTCTACATCATGTCTTATGAAGGAAAATATAAGATTTATATCAGTACCATATAAGTATATATAAGTCCTACATAATTCTTATATCAGTCCTATATTATATCACACAATATAGACTCATGAGATCGATAGTATGCTAGTAAGAGATAAACAATAATGTATATGATCAACACAATTCCAAAATCCAGGAATAAATATCTCTATATGATAGTCATGAAACATATTTAAAAACATTTAGATATCATTTATAACAACATATACAAATCAAAATATAAAGTACTTATCTTTTATTTATTTGTGTGGGATCCCTCTTTATCTCTGCACCCTAGCGGAGAATACTAGTCCTTCTTTGTCCACTTGAATGGAAGAGCTTATTTGTATTGAAATTATTTACACTTTTATTCATTCTTGTTGTGAGGAAAATATTCTCCTTTTTAGTGTAAACAAACTTGCTTTGGATGCACCCATCTTCTTGACTCAAGGCCTTCTTCTTGAAAATAATGGTGAGTGTATCAAAACACTCCGTTGTGGTCTTCAACGGAATGATCATGGACATGATATTGTACTTAACCGAATCAAAGATGATATGCTTGGCCTTTTCTTGATTCTTATTATAATTTACTCTTTCTGCATTAGTGGTAGGATCCTCTACCACTGAATTCACGATTGAATCAATATCATGCTCCTCGAGAAGGTTCAACACTCTTGCCTTTCATGTGTTGAATTTGGAAGTACGTTCAAGGCAGTCTTCTGGTCTAATGGAGACTGATGTCATGGATGCAATATTTTTCTCAAAACTTCAATATCTACATAGGCTTAGCTTGTTGCACAAAAACAACCTCTTTCACGTCCTATGCTTTGATACCATGTTGATGTTTTGAGAGAAAAATTATCAATCAATTTTAGCACATATGTATTTAATAAATCAACCACATATGAATATATCGGCCACATATAAATATCATAAATATATTAGCCACATAAATAATCTCCATAAATCAACCATATAAATCAATCATCCATGAGAGACAACATAAACCCTAAGAAAACCATCCAAACATTGAAGATGAAAAACCCAACAATTATTTGAGTATGATAGATTTATTTGCATAGAATGGTTTACAACACATAAGCATATTTCCCGATAAGAGATATCACCACAACAGTAGAGAAGAGAATTCAATGCAACCTTGCAAAAACAACTGGATGCAACTGTATTGAACTTACCATATTCCTAGTATATTAATAACAAGCCAAAATCCCTAGCATGTAGAAACTAGCACATAGGAGGCTCACTAAACATATTGAGAGCACCACATAATGCATTCACAAGGAGAAGCTAACTATAACTCCCTCCATGCAAACATTAGTTCCCTCCCTTTCCTCAATTATCTTTAACTGAATGTTAACTGTCTTCAAATGAAAGTGAATTGAATTGAACTGAATGTTAACTATATTGAACTGAATGTAAACTTACTTGGATTGCATGATAACTTACTTGAACTGAATGTTAACTGACTTGAACTGAATGTTTAAATTTCTTGAACTAAATGATATCTGAATTGAACTCAATCTTTAACTAAATGTAGATCACTTAGTTAACAAGCTAACTTAAGTGTCATCAATGCTTCACCCTTAGTGCCATCCATGCATAATTTCTATTATTAATTTTTTTATGGATCTCTTTATTAACTGATGCATGTTGATTCATGAACATTAATCTCTTCTTTACTTAACTAATTACATTCATTAATAGTTCAACTTATGCTTCTACTATGCCATTGATTGAGGCCTTCATATTTTACTAAAGTTTTATAAGTTGAGTTCACTCAGACATTTGCATGGGAAATTCAAGTCCTCTTTATCTATGATTGATCTCATTACCATTGAATAATTAATGCATGGTACGTATGTGTATTATTTATCCATCTTATCATATCATACTTAGAATAATTATTCCATACATATTGATGATCATATATATTATCCCGTGCCATATAGTCATATACTAAATTAATTCACTCTAGGAGTAGCTAATACCTAAAGAAGACTTATAGCACTCAATGACCATGACTAGCAATATATCACATAGTATAACCACCTCAAAAAATAAATTTCCACAGTCTTGATACAACACAAGAATTCAATCTTGATACAACAAGATCATCTCCACAACTGGAGATCCATTCTCATAGGGTACCTTCTATGAGAATACTTGACTTGATATTACACACAAGTCTAGTCTTGATATTACTTGCAAGACTCAACTTGATATTACTGTCAAGATTTACAATACAACATCACCACCTCAATCATATGAGGATACATAGGACTTGATACGACTCACAATTTCAACTTGATATTACTCACAAGTCCAGAGAATGACTCCTGATATTGTACAATCAACAACAGATACCACCAAGTCATTTGACTTCAGTCTGCAAAACACCACAAGGATGAAGTTATCCATTTACAATAGACATCAATAACTTAAAAATCGGTCATGCATCTCTAAAATGGGATAAATGGGCATAGGTAATGGATGGGTAAAAAGTAGATAAAATTTAATTAAGTGCTTAAAATTGATTATTTAACCAAAAATATTAAACATTAGATTAGTTTAGAGTCAATTAAAAACAAATTTTTTAAAATAATCATTATACAAATAAACAATTTTTATAAATAAATTATTAAAATAATATTCATTAATCAAATAAACCTTTTTTATAAACTACCTAACAAACAAATTATTAAACTATTTTTTTTTACAAATAAATAGTTATTATAAACAAATTATTAAAATAATATTCATTAAACAAATAAACCTGTTTAAAAAAAAAAAGAATTGATATTTATTATATATAACGGAAAGCTTTTGGGAGGGCCACTAAACTTCATTTTAGTATTATTTTAACATTGTTTATTAAAATAAAAATCCATTAAATCACCTCAAATAATTGTAAAAAGAATATAATTATGTCTTGGATACAAAATCTGATCTATAAACCATGGAATGCAACCATAATATTTTCCTCCACAATTTATGGAAGAATATAGTCAATAGTATTAAGCTATTCTTCATTTATTGTTTTAAGTATTGGAAATTTGCAGTGATGCTATGTCCATTTGATGTATACTTTTCTAACCTCTTATACTTTGTGTTCAGATGTTATTGAAGGTAGTCTTTGTGTTGGAACAATTTTTTATAGCTTTTAAGTTTGAGGATATCCTCTCTACTAGTGTTGTAAAGTTACTTTGGTATCTTTTCTTCTCTTTACTTATGGAGAACCGAGAAAAAGAAGCTTCTGAGAGCAACCTTGAATGCAACTATGGATATATCTCTGGAAAAGATACCATATCAAAAGTCAATCTTGAGGGTTGTGGAAAAGCTAATACATCTGAAGTCAATCTTGAAGGTTGTCCAAGGGATCAGTAGAAAAAAAAAACATAATATTAATAATACATGTGGGAGATTATAAGTGCCTTGCGAATGTAAATAGAAGCTAAAGTCCCTTAGTAAAGATTTAAAGTTGATATCAATGGGAGCATCAGTTAGTTGAATATTACCACATGACACAAAAGCTTTGGTAGATATGACAAAGTTCCTGGGATATGAAAAAGGTGGAGACACCACTGAATCCTTATTAAAAGAGGTAACAACAATCTATTAAGCCTCACCAAAATAGTGGGATACAAAATACTTAAGCCTCACCAGAAAAATGGCCTACAAAAATATTGCAAAAAGCCTAGAATGGTGCATGGCAAGCGACATGGAGAAATTGGTGAAGCTCACAAAAAAATAGGGTTTAACAATGGCACACATACCATGAATTTTATTTTATCAATGGACTTGAAGCTGATGAGAAATGGAGAAGTAAAGGAAATTCCACCCACCTCATCATCAGCCATGAACATACCTGCTCAGTTTCATTGGAGCAATTTTAGGCACACGTTGCTTTCCAACATCTACGAGGAATCCCAAAGTTGATCTATTCTTTGCAACAATGGTCTTTTATAACGAAATTTATTCCACATAAACCTGCACTCGTTGCTTCTACAGGAAATCATAGTGTGGCTCCGCATCATTTGCATGAATCGACACAAAAAAAGTTGATTTCCCTCTACAGTTAATGAGCAACCTCAACACCAATTACAGGGCTTAATATGTATGGTGGGAGAAGAGCAGCAACTCAAATCAAATTGGAAACAATAGTAGTGGTCTCCAAGAATGAAAAACATCAATCAACATGGAAACAAATTACCCACTCCATTTTCTACTGTGCCAGGGGAAATATACCATACTGGAAATACATGGCGGACATGAATGAAATTAGAGAATAATGAGAACCAGTATTTTGATCATCAATAAGGTATATGATATATAAATATGGAATGATGTGGTTATCTTTACTAATAAGTA
This sequence comes from Pseudotsuga menziesii, assembly GCA_001517045.1. Lineage (NCBI taxonomy): Eukaryota > Viridiplantae > Streptophyta > Pinopsida > Pinales > Pinaceae > Pseudotsuga > Pseudotsuga menziesii. Next base: position 474,331 of record LPNX010742758.1, read on the forward strand.
AACAAGTTGGGGAATCAACGAGTCAAAGGATTCCCAACTTGTGGAAACATATCTTGAGCAATAAGAGTATAAATAAGCAAGGGATGGAAGTATTGAAGTGGGCTTGAAGAGGTGGTATTTTGAGCTGACATGCTTCTAATTCTGGGGTATCAATGGATTGTTGATCTAGAATAAGTTTATATGGTAAATAGCCAATTGCAAAAAATCAATGAATAAGAACAACATACAGTGCACAAATTAGAGGTATACCCTACACTTGGATGCGTGATGGAAAGACATGGATCGCAAAAATATCAAAGTGTTGAAGATGCATATTGCATATCCTAGAATTGATAAAGTGTGGATATCACATATCAAATAAGGTGAAAAGTATTGATATCACAGATCTCAAAATATGAAGACAAAAATCAGAGATGATGTAGATTACAAATAAGAGAAAATGCAGATCACATATAAGAGAGGATGCAGATCGCAAATTATAAGTGTTATAGTTTTGTTACAAATATATTTATTTCATTGTGGTGGGAAGGGGCAAGGAAAGGGAGTTGTAGTCGCTCCTTCTAGTTGGTGCCCAAGAAAATAGAAAGGGGAGTCAGTGCTTCCGTTTAGTTGGTGTTAAAAAGAAATTTGGGTCCTGAAAAAAGAAAGTTGGAACTTGGATAATAGGATTGACATCAATTCAGGTAGGTTCCTGAACTTAGAAAGTTGGTTCTTGTGTAGAATATTGAAAATCCTTACAAGTTGGTTGGTTGAGTTGGTGCTTGCAATGAGGTTGGTGCTTGGTTGAGTTGGTGCTCACATTTTGGATACTAGTGCCTGCCATTGTAAACAAAGATTTTATATATAAATATATTTATAGATTTACTGTATAAATTATTTGTGCACTGGTGTCTCTTACTATTTTGGCTGAAGCATAAATTGGTGCATAATTTTTTTGAAGTATAAATTTGGATAACATGTTCTTTATATTGATTCAACCCCCCTATCTGTATAAATAAGAATTCCAACACTATGTATGAAGGATCTATTCATTTTGTAGCATATTTGGTTTGTTTTTAGACTTGGTTGTGTTTTGTTGTAGGATTTCGTATGGGACAATGACTATTCTACAATTTTATAAAATTTTGAGAGGTTTTAGGACATTGAGTCCAATTAACAACTTTTCATGTGATAAGGCGCAAATAATCCTATATATTTGTGCCCTTCCTTGAGAGAAAGAATGAATTATTTCATGTATGCACACCTTTTATTCAATTAAAGCACGAATACCCCTATTTCAACTTTTTTTTTTCATAATACAACTCCATGCTATTGTTTTTTTGTTGTAGGGTTACATATCTATCTATGAACTACTATCAGTATTATGTTTTGGTGATAAATTTATAGGTTTTAACCATTTTTCTCCTGTTTTTGACAAATCAATTTTTTCATTGAAGATGTAATTATTTTGTCACACTATGACTTCATAAATTGTTTCTATTCATGCATTTGTTGGAGCTAACTATCTATTTTGGAAGAGAAAGATGATTGACATGCTTAAGAGTAAGAACTTATAGATATCAGTGAAAGGTGATCAAATGAAACCATATAATGTAATATATTTGTCATTATGGGATGATTTATTTGTTCAAGCAACAAGTCTCATTGGAAAAACTATTTTAGATAACTTATAGGTACACATTGAAGTTGAGGATAGTCCTATTGAGGTATGCAAAACACTAGCTTCTTTATTTGATAAAAATGATGATGTTTCTACTTACTACATTGAAAATAAAATCCATGATTTATACCCTAAATATTTTTATAGGATAGAGTCATTTCTTGACAAATTAAAACCTTTAATGCTCTTACTATTCTTGTAGAATAAAAGTTACCTTCATTTTTTGATATGTTCATCCAAACTATGAATAGAGCCATTGAAATTTCTATGTTAGGATTATAATACTCCCTTGTCCAATTTGGTCAATTATGTCTAAATTAGGAGTCTTTTTAGTATATATTTAGTCACTAGCATCATTGGGTCCACATGGCCTAATTGGGCCACATGTACTAGTTACTAGAGTGTGGGGAACACTAATTGAGGATAAATGCCATTGACTGCACTTGCATTCATCAGTTTAGGTGCCTCCTAGACCAATCCCTATAATTTAGGATCCACTAGGAGTGCCAAAACCAACCTCCTTTAGTTGAGTTCAGTTAGTGACTAGTTAAGAATAGTTAGGATTTAGTTACATTTAGTTAGCACCAGTCATTGATTAAATACATGTGGGAAGGTGTCTTTCCTCACCTACCACATTCATTTAGATTAGTTAATTGATTCTAACTAACCGAGGCACTGATTTAGACAATTGGAGCTAAGTAGTTAGGCTTCGATATTGATGCAGACATGTTTAGCTATCCGTTCAATTAGGTAGAGTCAATCCTTTCGAATTCCTCTCTCATGCATTCGAATTGACTAGTTATTAATACCAGTGTATTACATTGTAATCATTATCTAATTACTTTTGATTAATGAAAGCATTACACAACTGCAAACCACTTTTTACATTGTTTCATTCTTCAATTATGAGTAAAATTTTCTGATCTATTTTGTGAGTTGTGTGTTGATCCATAGATCTATGTGCTCAATTTTATATGGTATCAGACCCTTGGCAGGAAAAGGAACTTCTCCTTATACAAATTCATACTTGGATCAAATTGTTTTTTGAGCAAAATTGCTCCTTCCAACACTACACCAGAAGCAGAGAATTTACCACATAAATACAAAGAAAAGGAATTGTTGATCAAGCTTGCTTTATTGACTAAGTTGGGTGTGAATAAAATTCCAAAATTGCAGGCTATCGACCTTACTATGTCTATTTATTTGTGTGAATTATAGGTTTTCAGTCTCCTTCACTGCATTCATTGCAACAACACAATGGCTCCTTCTATGGAGCTTCTCACTCCTTTCAACTACCATCAGTGGAAGGAGGACATGGATATGCAGCTTCGCTCCAAAATACTCTATAAAGTAACAATGGACATAGAGGTAGAGTCGATTCATTATGTTGACAAAGAAAATGTTAGAAAACAGGACCGCAGAGAAATAACAGATATACAGTTAAATCATTAAACAAGATGCAAAACACATTAAACACATTAGAGAGAGACACAGATATAACATGGTTCACCCAAATGATGGGCTAGGTCCACAAATAAATTTCCAGTCCTTTTATTATTGTCTATAAATATGAAGGGATACAACTTGTAGCAATACCACTGCACTTCCTCTTCATGCTCTCATAGTATCTCTCACACGATCACAGAGATTGTTTACAATACAATACAATACAATACCATACACAGCTGTGTTACAATGCTATCTTTTATAGGGGAAATACCATGGGAAAATACTACAGTTAACCCAATACCATGGGTCCGCAAAACTGTTGGCCAACAAACATCCCACATTTTTTACTCGGGGGGCGTAGAACCCCCATTTCTTGGGGGTGCTCCCCCCAAAACCTAAAGCAAGGGGAATGAGTGTACAGTAAACCTATGGTACAAACACAACTGAATAATATCTTTGGATCTGGAAGATCAGGCTCCACAACCAACAATCTCCCACTTGGAGACTGATCATAGCATCTCCACCACTGATACACTTGCTGGACTATGCTCTGGACCTTGGACTTGGAAAAATTTCTTATTTTTACCTTCATGCTTGAGGGCCAAAAGAAACTGAGTAGGAACTTAGTTTCTCTTGGGTTACTCCCTTTATCAACATGTCTGTAGGATTTTGGCTAGTATGTATCTTTTCCATTTTTAACAGTTCTTCATCTGGAATAGATCTTATGAAGTGGTACTTGAGATGTATATGTTTAGTCTTCGAATGAAAGGCTAATTTCTTTGTAAGTTGAATGTTACTCTGGATGTTGATGTACAACCTTCTATTCTCCTTCTTCTTACCCAATTCCTCCATGAACCTCTGTAACCAAATCATCTCCTTACTAGCCTCTGTAGCAGCAACATACTCTACTTCTGTTGTTGAAAGTGAAACAACCTGTTGCAATTTTGAAATCCAAATTACTATTGTTCTACCCACAGTAAACACATACCCTGTGCTGCTCCTCCTGCTGTCTTTATCACCAGCCAAATCTGCATCAACATATCCCTATAAAACAGTGTCTAAACCTCCAAAACATAATGCATGAGAAGTTCTACCTCTTAGATACCTGAAAATCCACTGTATTGCTTTCCAATGCTCTTTACCTAGATTGTTCATATACCTGTTCACAACTCCCACTACATGTGCAATATATGGTCTTGTGCACACCATGGAATACATCAAGCTTCCAACCGCTGATGAATAGGGAATCCTGGACATGTAATCTATCTCTTCTTGTGTCTCTAGACACATCTCCTTACTTAGTTTGAAATGGATGGATAAAGGTGCACTAACTGGTTTTGCATTCTGCATTCTAAACCTCTGCAACACCTTTTCTATGTACTCACCTTGAGACAAGGTCAATTTGCAATTTTTTCTGTCTCTTGTTATTCTCATACCAAGGATTTTGTTTGCAGCACCCAAATCCTTCATCACAAATGATTTAGCTAGTTTTCTTTTGAGCACATTTATATCTTGCATGTCATACCCTGCAACAAGCATGTCATCCACATACGATAGCAAGATAATATATCTTCTGTTATCTAGCCTCTTGAAGTAAACACAGTGGTCAGAATGACATCTATCATAACCTTGTTCTGTCATAATCTTATCAAATTTTAAATACCACTACCTTGGAGCTTGCTTCAGGCCATACAATCTCTTCTTCAACATACAAACCAAATTATCCTTCCCTTTGACCTCATACCCTTGTGGCTGCTGCACATAAATATCTTCCTCCAAGTCCCCATGGAGAAAGGATGTTTTTACATCTAACTGTTCATGATGCAAATCTTCTACCACCACTAGACTTAAAATAGTTCTAATTGAAGTCATTTTAACAACATGAGAAAATATTTCATCAAAGTATATACCTTTATTTTGTGTAAACCCCTTTACAATAAGTCTAGCCTTTTACTGCTTCTTACCTCCATCTTCTTCCTTCAACCTGTAAACCCATTTATTCTGCAATGCCCTTTTTTCTATAGGCAACTTAACCAGATCCCAAGTTTTGTTTCTTACCAATGAGTCCATATCCTCATCGATGCTTTTCTCCCACTTCTTTCTAGTTTCTACCTGCATTGCTTCTTCATAACATTCTAGTTCACCAGAATTAGTCATCAATAAATAATACAGTGAAGGAGAGAATCGTTCAGGGGGTCTACTTAACCTGGTATATTTTCTTACTGTTGCAGGAGTTTTATGTACCTGCTACTGCTCTTTATTTTATAGTGCCTTTGGAACTTCATTTTCTTTGATTTCATCAAGAACTATGTACTCTGTGTTTTCCTTTTCCACTTTCTTTCCCTGCAACTGATCTTTGTACATAACCTTTTCATTGAATACTACATCTCTACTCCTAATGATTTTGCGATTTTCAAAATCCCATAAGCAATAACCAAAATCATCAACCCCGTATCCAATAAAGGTACATTTCTTGGATTTAACTTCAATCTTTGTTCTATAATATTTATCAATATGGACAAATGCTTCACAACCAAAAGTTCTCAAAAATGAGTATTTTACCTATTTACCTATCCATGCCTCCTCTGGAATCCCACCATCCAAAGCACTTGAAGGCCCTCTGTTTATTAAATAAACAACAATGTTTACATCATCATCCCAAAAATGTAAGGGAAATCCCGCATGCAATCTCATACACCTTGCATGCTCCATGATCATTCTGTTCATCCTTTCTGACACTCCATTTTCTTTTGGTATTCCAGGGAATGTATTCTCTCCATGAATCCCATTGTGTGAACAATAACTATCAAACTCCTTGCTGCAATACTCATCTCCATTATCAGATCTGAGACATTTCAACATTTTTCCTGTCTCATTCTCAGCCAAATCTTTCCACCTCTTAAAAGTATCAAACACATCAGATTTCTGTCTAATGCAATAAACCCAAGTTTTTCTAGTTTCATCATTAATAAAAGTAAAAAAATAATGAGAGCCACTAAGAGATTGTACCTAAGATGGTCCCCATACATCTGTATGGACAAGCTTTAAATTTTCACTCTTGTTTTGTTTCCCAACCCTAAGAAATATAACTCTCTTATGTTTTCCATAAACACATTTCTCACAGAATTCCAAACTTACCTGCTTCATATCTGGAAGTAGTTTCCTTGAGTGGAGAATCTGCATCCCCTTCTCACTCATGTGTCCAAGCCTATGATGCCACAACGTCGCACCTATTTCTATGGAAGCTACATAGATATAATAATTAGTATTATGAGGACATAAATATAACATAACTACCCTATATCCTTTTGTTATTACCAGTGATCCTTTACTGATCTTCCACCATGTTTCTCCAAACGTAGAAAAACAATGTCTATCTCCCAACTGCCCTGTTGAGATCATATTTATTTTCATAGCAGGAATGTTCCTTACATCTTTTATCAGCCATTCACTTCCATTATTCAACTTAATCCATATCTTACCCTTTCCAACAATTTTACATGGTTCATCATCCCCCAATAAAACATGTCCAAAATCACCTTGAACATAATCATGAAAGAATTTACTATGGGGTGTATCATGACATGAATCCCCTAAATATACTACCTAGTAATCACTAGTATTATCTAATGCAAGAATCAAAGCATCTTGTGACACATCACCTGCTACATTCGCTTCCTAAGTAGTCTCTTGCTGCCTATCTCCTTTCTTCTTTGGAGCTCTACAGTCTTTCTTCATATGTCATTTCTTACCACAATTCCAACACTCTATTTTTTCGAATCTAGACTTGGATATGCCCTTTCCAGACTTGCCATAGTTTCCTGGGCTCTTTCCTCTCTCCTTTTGTCTCCCTCTACTCTCCATGGTCAACACATTACATGATGTCTCACCTGTGCTTTTTCTTCACATTTCCTCACTAATAATAACACCAATAACATCCTCAAACTTAAGAGTGTTTGAACTAGGGACAGAGTTGCATCCATGAACAAGATATTCTAGATTTTTGGCAATGAACACAAGATTAGAAGAGCTTTAACCTCATCATCAAATTTCACTTTTAAAGAACTTAACTGACTGGTAAGTGTATTAAACTCATTTAAATGATCGACAATAGATCCACCTTCTGACATCTTCATATTAAATAAACGCTTCATTAAAAATACCTTGTTTGAAGATGAGGGTTTTTCGTAGAGCTTACCCAATGCGCTCATCACACCCTATGTTGTTTTTAATTTCAAAATATTGAAAGCCAGTGACGAATCTAGGCACAACCATATTGTTCCCAGTGCCTTTCTGTCAAGAACCTCCCATTCTTCATCCTTCATTGTTGCCAATTATTTTTCTTTTTTTCCCAACGGTAGGTACAGATCCTTTTGGTATAGATAGTCCTCCATTTGCATCTTCCATAACTGATAGTTTTTGCCATTAAATTTCTCAACCCTAAAATTTCCTTCTTCTACCATTGCTCCCATTGGAACCAGGAACCCTTCTTTCCTACGAGTTTACCCTCCAAATAGACGTTTTGGCTCTGATACCAATTGTTAGAAAACAGGACCGTAGAGCAATAACAGATATACAGTTAAATCATTAAACAAGATGCAAAACACATTAAACACACTATAGAGAGATACCCAAAAGATGGGCTACATTCACAAAGAAATTGCCAGTCCTTTTATTACCATCTAGAAAGATGAAGGGATACAACCTGCAACAATACCGCTGCACTTCCTCTTCATGCTCTCACAGTGTCTCTCACACAATCACAGAGATTGTTTACAATACAATACAATACAATGCCATACACCGTCGTGTTACAATGCTTTCTTTTATAGGAAATACCATGGGAAAATACTACAGTTAACCTAATACCATGGGTCCACAAAATTGTTGGCCAAAACAGGGGGAATGAGTGTACAATACACCTGGGGTACAAACACAACTGAATAATATCTCTAGATCTGGAAGATCAGGCTCCACAACCAAAAAAAAAAATACTAGAATAAGCTTGATGAAGCATATGGATGTTTGTGCCTTTCAATATCTAAAGATGTTCTCTTTCACATCAATGGATTGAAGAATCCCAAGGAGATTTGGGATCGACTTGCTACCCTGTTTGATAAGCAAGATGACCCAAGGATCTATCAGCTAGAGAATGAGCTGATTTCTCTTCACCTAGGAAACTTTGAAACTTTGAATGATTTCTTCACCAAATTCAAGCACCTGGTGTTCCAGTTGAAGATGTGTAAACTTGAGAAGGAGGATGATCAACTCATCCTTTCCATCCTCTCAAAAATTGGCACAAATTACTCAGTCTTTGTATCAACCTTTGATACTAGGAATCTCATAACACCAAATTGGAATATGCCAACTCTCAATTCCTTCATTGAGTCTCTCACCCATGTGCATGACATGCTGGTCCAAATGGGGATCATCATATCTTCCAAATATCAAGCATTGGTTGTTGGAGGACCCAAATCTACGAATGGTAAGGGGAAGCAAAAGAATGAGCCTCATGTGGAGAAAGAGCAGTCAGATGAGCCCTCAGGTTCAAGGAAAATCAAGAAGAATGGAAAAGAAAAGATCCTTTGTTCTTACTGTGGAAGGGGATTTCATCCAAAAAGATCCCATATGAGAAGAACAATTGATGAAATGGTTGTTCTTCTAGAGAAACATAACATCACTATACCTGATGGCGCAAGGAAGGCTGACCATAGAGAAGAAACTGAAGAACATGATGAGAGATGCCATGCACTAAAGGCTAGCTTTTCAAGAACACATGCCTTCCTCATTGATTCATGAGCTTCCAATCATATGGTTGCATCTAGAGAATCATTATCTTCTTTACCATCTACTGATGGCCCTAGTATTCACATGGGTAATGACAGTTAAATTAGAGCCAAAAGTAAGGGTTCTATCAAGCTTGAACATGGGAAGTTCAAATATGTGCTTTATGTGTGCTCCTTAGCTGCAAATTTGTTATCTGTATACCATATGACTCACACTGTCCCTCCAAAGCGAGTGACATTTGGTCCTGACTTAGTGGAGATCACAAATATCTCTACTGGCAACATCATAGTGAAGGGTCCTGCAAATAATACCTCCAAGGCATATTAATTCTCACACTTCCTACCATTTTCAGAACCAGTGCACTCTTAGCTGCCACTTGAGAGAGGAGGTAAACGAATTATATCTACTCCTTTTGCAGTTTCCACTAGTATTTTAGAATCAGAAGCAGAACCAACTGTATCATTTTATGAGATTGAGATTTAGGGTGATTTAGATCCAAATCCAGTCCCTACTCCCAAGCGGGCAGCTAGGAAGATGACTGGAAATCCATCTGACACATAGAGGACAGAAGATCAGTTTCAGAAAGAAAACCTTGTGCTATGTCATGCAAAATCACCTCCTTCAGAGAGATGCAACAAAATCCCTATAAGATGCTAAATGGCAAGGTCTGATCAACTACACCGCTCTCAGAAGAACATACTGGATCATATACCTCTTCATCCAAAAAGAGGCAAAGGTTACATTCCTCCTTCCTTCTATCATAATTTTGGGAGAAGATGGAGAAGTCTACATGGCAAGCCCCAGGATACCTATGCATAGAACATCATGCATGTTGATTCACTACACCATAGATTTTAAGGTTGCAACAACATCTTTTCAAGTTTTTTAAACTTGAATCCTGATTCTACCTGCTTAGTTTGAGGGGGCTTTTTTCCCATGTGGATTTTTCCTTGTTTCCTTGTATTAAGCAGTTACTTTTCTCTAGCCGTAATGGGTGACCCATGGTATTAATTACCAGGTCCCACAAATTTTCCTAGTTATCATTCAAGGGGGTGTTAGAATTGTAATCCTCCCTTGTCCAATTTGGTAAATTATGTCTAAATTAGGAGTCTTTTCAGTCTATATTTAGTCACTAGCATCATTGGGTCCACATGTACAAGTTAATCGAGTGTGGGGAACACTATTTGAGGCTATCATCCAATGAATTCACTTGGATGCATCAGTTTAAGCACCTCCTAGACCAATCCATACAATTTAGGAGCCACTGGGAGTGCCAGAACCAACCTCCTTCAGTTGAGTTCAGTTAGTGACTAGTTAAGCCTAGTTAGGAGTCAGTTACATTCAGTTACATCCAATTACATTCAGTTAGTGATATTCATTGATTAACTACATGTGGGAAGGCACATTTCCTCACTTACCGCATTCAGTTAGACTACTTAACTGATTCTAACTGACCGAGGAACTGATTTAGACAACTGGAGCTAACTAGTTAGGCTCCGATAGTGATTTAGACATGTCTAGTTATACATTCCGTCAGGTAGAGTTAATAAATTCAAATTCCTCTTTCATGATTCAAATTGACTGGTTATTAATACCAGTGTATTACATTGTAAATCCTATCCAATTACTTTTGATTAATGAAAGCATTACACAGTTGCAAACCACTTTTTGCACTGTTTCATTCCTCAATTCTGAGCAAAAATGTCTGATCTATTTTATGAGTTGTGTGTTGATCCATAGATCTATGTGCTCAATTTTATAGTCTAAAGATACTTTAAAATCCCTATTTTGAATATTTTGTAAATGTTTGTTAAATGAGAAATATATATTAAATGCTATTGCTCAATTATCTAATAATAAATCTCTAATGAAATATAGTAAAAATAATCCTAATATATGTTTTAATAAACATTATAAACCCAATAATAAAGGATCTAATTCTAATGATTATGCTTCTAATAGTGTATAAATAATAGATCAATGCTATGTGCAATGATGCTAAAAAGAAGCACAGGAAATAGATCTTGCTACTAAGAATTCTCACAAGCATACACAAGAATAATAGAGAGAAGAAAAGAGACTGAATCACATGAATGAAGAGATGAATATTGGTGTGTATCCTTCCATTAAATAATGATGAATAATAGTGTACAAAAATAGTACATCCCTCATAGTAAAATCAAATTGTATGGAAACAACTCATAAAGCTCAAAAAGGCTGACTCACCAAAATATAGCAAACCCCCATGGGTGGCTAAAGCACTTACCAAATCTATCAAGGACCTCACCAGTTTGAAAAAGCATGAGTAAGTTGTCAAGGAGATGGAAAAAACATGTTAATCCTAGAAAATGGAGAAAAACTAATGGATGATGGGTGGAAACAAAAGCTCCCAGTTTCCTAGGTGACTAGCTTTTATCTTATCCATAGAAAAGCAGAAAAAACAGAATAAAGCAGAATCTGCTGTAAAGTCCTGTATACTAATTCTGGATGGTCAAAAGGTAGTCAAGATCAACCCAGAATTGGAAATAAATCATTCATAGGATATAGATGTCATGTATTGACTTTAAGGTGCAAGTGGACGCCAACTAATTAAGCTAGTGGGTGAATAATTAATCAAATAATGATTAATTATTTTATCCTAAGTTGTGAGTGGGTTTAATATATTCCTACACCCCCCTATAAATCTGACTTTATGATGGTATGACAAAAAAAATATGGATGCATATAGGGCCCAACAACAAGGCTATGTTCACCCTTTAACAATTATTATGTCCAGAAAAGTGAGGAAAGAGGAAAAACGACATGGGGAAAATTCTCCCTCAAGATAGGAAAAAGCACAGAATTTGAAATGTGTCTTCAACATATCTTCATCTTCACTTTAATGAGCTGACTGAATTGCTTCTAGATCAAGGACTTGTTGAAGAAATCATGAACTCCATGATCATGCGCTGGAGTGTAGAACCTGCAACAAGGAAGAGGAGAGACTCCTTGTATCTCATCAACTGATGAAGTAGGATAATTATGTGAATGCTTCTTTCTATTGTCAAACTATGATCTGCAAACATAATCTGAAATGGAAAAGATATCTGTGCATACTCCTTTCCAAAGAGTACAAAAATTAAGACAATTTATTTCACACCCAATTTCCTGAATAGCTGCAAAATTGTGATGTGAATCACATGTCAAGCTTCCAATCTGATGTAGCACCTGTATAGATCTGATATGAGGCTGGAAAAACTCTTATATATCATAAATATTAACATATGGAACAACAAGGACAAAGGGTTCAATGGCTCCATGAGGATATAGGGCTAGACTAGGAAATTTATGAGCAACTGGGGAAAACTGATAGGTGTAAAAATCTGAATGATGGATGGGCATAAGATCTGAACCATAAGTTTTTAGAACAGATCCAAACATGTTTAATATCAATCCATATATGACTAAGGTCATGGATAACCAGCCACTGAAAGTTAGGAAAGACTTCAAATCATGTAAGATAAATATCACTGCATAAGAGACCAATGAGGAATCAACTAGTGAGCTTGGGATTTGTATAGTCTTTGGATTATTCGGAGGTATGGTAGATGGTATGTATGGTGGTATTATATGTGTATCAACTGCAAATATTCTTTTAAATTAGAATCCAAAGGATCACATATAAACATATCAATAGACTCATGGGAATACACTGGTAATGAATCCTCTGTATGAAAGGAGGAAAGAATGAGATGTTCACAATATTCAAGAAGGCTCTGAGTATTGATGCCAAGAACAAAGGAGGACATGCTGAAGCACATGAGATCAAGTAAGGTAAGTGGTATGACACAAATAAGGCTTGATATGGCTAAGCAAACATCCTGTAAGTCATTGGGTTGTGCACCATCAATGAGAGAGGTATGCAAGAGGTGTAAAGAATTTGGCACATAGATCTCAGAATCTAAGATAGGAGATCAAGAGAACAATGAATGGGTTATAGGATCATAATAAATATCAGTAGCAGCTCCATATGTTACTTCGTTTTCATCAATAGTATCACAAGAAGAAAAATCACCTTCAAGAGACACATAAAAAGACGGCTCTTCAATATTTGCTTCTTCATTGAAGGAGGAAGCATTCGAATCAATGAGGGTAGCAGAAACATGAACTATATGAGAAACTTCTTCATCATCATCAAATTCATTAGAGAATGTAGAGGCCAAGAAATCTTGAGAGAGAGAACAAGAGGAGATGCTAGGTTTGCTCCATGCTTCATCTTCAATTTCCTACAAACCAAAAGCTTTGTCCAAAATTTTCCAAAGCTCAAATGGAAATTCAGCAGAATATATGAGATGATATATATTTGGAGACATTCCCAAGCACATAATTCCATAAGCACTATCACAATTATTTATCCAAACAATCTTCTCTTCATAAGACTCAGGTTCACTCAATGCACCAATGGAGATATCAAAGAGACTTTGCCTCTTCAAGTATGCACTCATCTTTGGATTTCAATCAACATAGTTGAAAGGATATAGTAGAGGAAATTTTGAATCCATATTGAAGTTTTTGATATGCTCTAATAGATACTCTTTTCAACCTACAAAACAAACTAGGATAAAATCTTGTAAGCTAGACAAGCTCTTCTTCAGAGAGGGATAGGAGATTGGATGTGCTCCTCAACTCTATAGAACTTGATCAACCTTGCTGATCTGATACCATGTAGAAATAATAGATCAATTCTATGTGCAATGATGCTAAAAATAAGCACAGGAAATAGATCTTGCTACTAAGAATTCTCACAAGCATACACAGGAAAAATAGAGAGAAGAAAAGAGACTGAATCACATGAATGAAGATATGAATATTGGTGTGTATCCTTCCATTAAATAATGATGAATAATAGTGTACATAAATAGTACATCCCTCATAGGAAAATCGAATTGTATGGAAACAACTCATAAAGCTCAAAAAGGTTGACTTACCAAAATATAGCAAACCCCCATAGGTGGCTGAAGCACTTACCAAATCTATCAAGGACCTTACGAGTTGGAAAAAGCATGAGTGAGTTGTCAAGAATATGGAAAAAACATGCTAATCCTAGAAAATGGAGAAAAACTAATGGATGATGGGTTGGAAACAAAAGCTCCTAGTTTCCTAGTTGACTAGCTTTTATCTTATCCATAGAAAAGCAGGAAAAACAGAAAAAAGCATAATAAAGCGGAATCTGCTATAAAGTGCTATATATTAATTCTGGATGGTCAAAAGGTGGTCAAGATCAACCCAGAATTGGAAATAAATCATTCCTAGGATATAGATGGCATGCATTGACTTTAAGGTGCAAGTGGATGCCAACTAATTAAGCTAGTGGGTGAATAATTAATCAAATAATGATTAATTATTTTATCCTAAGATGTGAGTGGGTTTAATATATTCCTACAAATAGCATGTCTAATAAAAAGAAATTTTATAATCCTTGTAAGTATTGTGAAAAAACCAACCACCCTGAAAATATTTGGTTTAAACAGATATGTGAACTTGCAAAGAAGAATTATTACAAAGATTAGTCAATGTCCTTGTGTGTCTTTTTTGTTTAACCTAGCAATTCATCTTTTAATGTGGAGCAGATAATGGATTCTAGTGCTTCTAACCATATGACTAGTACAAATTATTTATTTAATTTCTATGATACTAAAAAAACACACAAAATAGGGAGTATATATAAGGGATGGTAATAATCTTTTAGTTTTAGGATTTAGTAGTGTTATTGTTCCTAATGGTACTTTCTGATATGTGTTTCATGTTCAAGTTATCGCCATCAATTTGCTTCCTATTTATCGTGCATGTTAGAAAGGTTATAAATTTGAAGCTTGTCCTGATAAGTATGTGCGGAAAGATATCAAACATAATTTCAAATTCTTTTTACTGGTCATGTTGAACATAATGTTGGAGTATATAAGTTTGTTGGTTTTAATTCAAGAAAAAATCAACCTTTTATTCCAATGTTGGTCATGCTGATGAACAATGTAAATTATGGCATGAAATATTAGGTCACTTGAGTTATGGTAACATACAAATGGTGTCTAATATCGTACTTGACTTACCTTTAATTTCTTCCACTAAAGGTGTTTATGAAGGTTGTATTCTTGGTCAACATCACAAGGAAATGTTTGATAAAGGTAAATATTGACACACTAAAGAACACTTGCAACTAATTCATAGTGATTTTTGTGTTTCCCTTGAAACTCTTTATTTGTCTCATGCAATCTACTTTCTTGTTACGGAGAGAAATTCCTATGGCTTAGGGTACCACAACAGACAGCTAGACTCCAGAAATCAAGCTTTCCCAATATGCAATAGAAATAAAAACATCTAACACTAAAGGATCGAACCTCATACCTTATTCCGGACGGTTGAAGTAGATCCCCGTTGAGCTTTCCAATCTTCAGCTTGAATTGTTATAGCATGTCCTCAACAACAAGTAAACAATACAAGCATACTATATTTCATGGTGTTAGATCTATTCTAGCATATATAATCAATAATGTATAAGCATTTGACATATTCCAATGGATTAAACATTCATTCAAATACACATTACTGGACAGGAAAAGATATTTCTATTAATATGAATCAGAGATTACAAGTGACAACCTCTGACGGCACGTCTGTGAACCGGAGAAACTGAATCCCCCACTTGGGCCTCCACCACCTAAATCCTCCATCACTCTGATAGCAAGCTCACTAACAAAGGAAAGCTTGGGAAGAACACAACAGTGCTCCAAAGGGACAAAGGGATGCAGACTCAAGTATAGTTCTGGCAACAATGGACTATAGTTTCGATACTCTCAATTCTCTCTTCTGCTTTCAATGTCTCAATGGTTCCTTATATAGCTTTTCAAAGTGATACTGAAAGGTTGAATCTATGCGATCTCAAGGCATATGGAAGGCCAGGAGTCATATGAGTCGGATCCAAGTCAAGGAACGCTCCAACAGTTTTGGATTATGCACACATCCCGATGTACGCGATTATCGAGGGAATATTCGCATATGTACGCGGTTATCGGGGAAAAGGCCGCGTATATCAGTTTTCTAATGTTTTTAGGGATGGTCAATGATACATCAAAAGACAAGAAATGGTCCATAGGGAATAATGAGTCTACAACGGGATAGGTGAAGGCCATACAATGTGTGATTCACCTAGTGTGGTGAAATCCGCTATAACAGATGCCCCCTAATGTATGAGATCAGAGGGGTTATACGATGGCCGAAATACATTATAAGTCCATCCCAGAAGTGAAGTGATGAAGGTACCCAAATGGAATACCAGCCACCCAATCAGCATAATACCATAATACAACTCTGCATATAACTGCACATACATATAGCAGTCCTGGATACATAAGAGTACAATGGCCATGAATAGGCATGAAACATGATAGAACATATGTGGTCATCGCCACATACAATATACATAGATAAGAATCTCCATGATGAAGATATACAAAGTAAAATTATCTCCACATAGGCTGAAGATATATAATAGATCAAGGTCTCCATAGTGGCTGGAAATGTCTGACATATACTGGAACAAGTCACGAGAGCTGAAATCTCATGAACACTGGCACGATCAAGGAGGTAGCATATAGTGGATGCCACCAATCTGGAAGGTCTTCTACACGAACCACTACGAGTACATGTCCTACTATGCGAATAGAGGTGTCGAGGTTGAACATAGTAGTCCATCGTCTGATTACCGGTCATTGATGTATACCGTTAACAGACGCAAGATCACCCACCAATAATGAAAATGGGAATCAAGGTACTAGAGTGCAAACTAACAAGTGTGAATAAATGTGTTGAGGTCGAACACTTGAGAGAATCCATCGATCAGGGGACATTGATGTATTCCCAAACTTTTGATGGCGAGAGAACCTACCACTGATGACTGCAAGTCTCAAGGCACTCAAAATGACTCTAGATTCCAATCCCAGAATAAATGATCTGAAGTCGATGGGATGAAATCCGCTGGAAGGAGGGCATTAGGGCATCCCCCATCATCCAAAACGAGGTACTCAGCAAGGCTGTATAATATGGAAGAACTCGATCATAAGGTGCACGAACCAGTAACTGTACCGGGAAGGTGCACCTTTATGACCGAGTTACTGGTTCCTTGTTGTTGAGGACGTGCTATAACAATTCAAGCTGAAGATTGGAAAGCTCAACGGGGATCTACTTCAACTGTCCGGAATAAGGTACGAGGTTCGATCCTTTAGTGTTAGATGTTTTTATTTCTATTTCATATTGGGAAATATTGATTTCTATTAATATGAATCAAATATTATAAGTGACAACCTCTGACAGCACGTTTGTGAACCGAAGAAACTGAATCCCCCACTTGGGCCTCCACCACCTCAATCCTCCATCACTTCGATAGCAAGCTCACTAACAAAGGAAAGCTTGGGAAGAACACAACAGTGCTCCAAAGGGACAAAGGGATGTAGACTCAAGTATAGTCAAGGAACGCTCCAACAGTTTTGGATTATGCACACATCCCGATGTACGCGATTATCGAGGGAATATCCGCGTATGTACGCGGTTATCGGGGAAAAGGCCGCGTATATCAGTTTTCTAATGTTTTTAGGGATGGTCAATGATACATCAAAAGACAACAAATGGTCCATAGGGAATAATGAGTCTGCAGCGGGATAGGGGAAGGCCATACAATGTGTGATTCACCTAGTGTGGTGAAATCCGCTATAACAGACGTGAGATCACCCACCAATAATGAAAATGGGAATCAAGGTACTAGAGTGCAAACTAACAAGTGTGAATAAATGTGTTGAGGTTGAACACTTGAGAGAATCCATCGATCAGTGGACATTGATGTATTCCCAAACTGTCGATGGCGAGAGAACCTGTCACTGATGACTGCAAGTCTCAAGGCACTCAAAATGACTCTAGATTCCAATCCCAGAATAAATGATATGAAGTCGATGGGATGAAATCTGTTGGAAGGAGGGCATTAGGGCATCCCCTGTCATCCAACACGAGGTACTCAGCAAGGCTGTATAATATGGAAGAACTCGATCATAAAAGTGCACGAACTAGTAACTCGGTCATGCTGATGAACAATGTAAATTATGGCATGAAATATTAGGTCACTTGAGTTATGGTAACATACAAATGATGTCTAATATCGTACTTGACTTAACTTTAATTTCTTCCACTAAAGGTGTTTATGAAGGTTGTATTCTTGGTCAACATCACAAGGAAATGTTTGATAAAGGTAAATATTGACACACTAAAGAACAATTGCAACTAATTCATAGTGATTTTTGTGTTTCCCTTGAAACTCTTTATTTGTCTCATGCAATCTACTTTCTTACTTTTATTGATGAATTTAGCCATAAATCTTGTGTTTATTATTTGAAGCATAAAAGTGAAACATTTGCTATATTTCAAGATTTTTAATCCACGGTTGTGAAATAATTTGGTATAAGAATCAAGGATTTCAAAAATTATAATGGGGGGAAATAACTAAAAAGGAATTTAATGCATATTTATTTAAACATGGTATTTAACTTCAAAATAATGTTTCTTATACACCTCAACAAAATGGGGTAGCTGAAAGAAGGAATAGAACTTTGATTGAAATAGCTCGATGTTTGATTTATTATAAAGGATTACACAAACATTTTTGGGTTGAAGATATATCTTGTGCTAACTATACTATAAATATAGCCCCTACCAGAGTGGTTTTGCAAGTTACTCCTAAGGAAATATGGAATGGAAAAAAACATGATATTAGTAACTTTAAGGTTTTTGGTAGTGAATGTTGAGCTCATATCCTAGATGAAAAATGGAAAAAGTTAGAACCCAAGTCTCACAAATGTATTTTCATTTGTTATTCTAAGAAATGAAAAACATAGAGGTTTTTTGAATCATCTACCCAAGGTGTCTTAATTAGGAAAGATGTTCAATTCAATGAAGTATCTCGTTGTCCTACGTCTGTTGAGCCACATGTTACCTTGAATTTTAATTCACCTATTTTTACTCCTATCTATGTTACCCCTTCCACTACTGTCGTTCCTACCCTTAATCAAAATTCATCTTCTTCTTCAGGTGCTCCACTTGAATGTCCTGAAGATATTAGTATGGTTCCTACCACTATTTATCTTCTCGTTTGTGCCTAGAAAAGTATCGAATCCACAAGTTCTAGGATTGGTATTAATTTCAATACTCGTTAAACTAGACCTGAATTTTCTCTTATGACTAAATTATTGGTCACAGATAATATCTCTACGTATTCTCAAGATACTGAACTGGAGAAAGAAATGGTGGTTTAATATGACTCTTTAATTAAGAACAAGACATGGACTCGTATGTCTCTTCCTCCCAAAATTAATTTAGTTGGATGTAAGTGGATATAAAAAACAAAGTTTAATATAGATGGACATATTGAAAAAACATAAAGCTTAGTTAGGAAAAAAATAATTCAAAACTAAATTTACAGAACTCAATTTACATTAGTTTTAGCAAAACTATCTTTCAAAAGCTAGTAATATAGCTAGGGTCTAAAAGGAGTAGCTAAATCATCTCAAATTCATTTATGTAAAACATAAGAACTGTATGTTAGTTTTTCAACATTTAAGCTAGCATTATGACAAGATCTTTTCACTGAGAGAATAACAAGTACAGCAATCACATAAGCACATCACAAGAGACAAGAG
>LPNX010742788.1:8815-25956 GCA_001517045.1 Pseudotsuga menziesii
AATTCAGAACCCGTAATGAGACGAGGACATCATTCCAGCCCCATTTAGGGCTTATCGCCCCATTCCAAGGTTTATCCATCGATAGTGGTTTCCATAATTGGTAGAGCAAAGAGCGTAGAGTATAAATTAAACCTAATTCTTATCTAACCAATTGATAACAACTCATCTGTTAATGGTTTAAAGTATTATTAGACTGATTTCTCCCACTTCTGGTACATAATATCTGCTTTTCCCAGTCATGTTTCTAATGATTCCCCGGTTGCTGGCAAAGATGTAGACTAAAGGGATGGTGGGGCTTCTGATCCTATATTCCTAGTAATTATGGAGCTTTAACCTTTCACCTACTAGAAACACCAATACAATTTGGAATAGGAATATATATAATGCATTAAAAAACAACACAAAAGAAAAGGAGGTGTCTCAACAAATAGCCACAGTAGAAACAAACAACATAAGTTAACTACAAAACTCGGTGTGACAATTTGTTGGACCAAATCAATGGTACTTTAGTCCACTGCCATCTATCCTAACTATGCTCCCCCTTCAGTTGCTCCTTGGATGATCCTAGACACCTCATGCCAACTAAATAAGAGCTAAACAGAGTGACTACAGAGGACATCTACCAACTATACATCCAAGTCACTTAGGTTTCACCACTGAAGAGGCTCCACTCAAATATGGCCTCCTATTCTCAACACTTTCTAGATCTATAGGATGGTATTATCATACTTCCTCAATATATAGTTTTTGGGGAATACCACTATAAAGTGCATCTTGCTATATATATTCCACTTTAGTAGAACGCTATCAAAGCAGCATACATCTCCTTAGTCGTCTTCTTCCCTGCAATGTAAGGGATCAAATAATCCTTTCGGGGGATTTGGATAAGCTTAGGGCTGTATAAAGAATGATTCATTTTTCCTTGGCCTCTGTCTTCTTATAATTGATCAACTGAGTTGGATCGGCAGGGACAAGAATCTTGTCATCAACCAAAATTCCAAGGCTCAACCTCCTCCAATAGCTTTGGCAATCTATACTTCCAAGATTGAAAGTTGGAAGCACCTTATAATATGTTACATTCTCTAAGACCAAGAGTAGTCATAAAATAAATGAACATTTCAACATCGATTTCCCAATAAATAAGTATAAAAAATCCATAAAACTTGCCTAAAACAAATGAATTACAACGGACTATTAGGGTTTCCCTGGCAGCCCAACAATGTGATGACCTTTCTGGCTCCAAACCACCGGGATATTTAACAACCAACATTTTATGCGCAGAACGATTACGTGCATAAATTTGTTTACATGGCGCGGTCACAGAACTTTCTTAGGAACACAGATATGTCTATGAGTATCCTCAGCTAAAGAAGCTCATGAAAATAAAGGACGAGCTCAATGCGTGACGCTCCTTCAATCCTGTTTAATTTAAATGTGATCTGCGCAAGACAATGCTTTCTACATAGCTCTTCGGGATCAAATTAGGTATGATTCTCGTAGATCCGCCCATGAAGGAGTATGTTCGTAGAGCTCCAAGCGTTCTGGATCCTGAGGACTACTGGACTTGGGAATAAATAAGGAACCCTCGAAATGAGGATATTGCATATTATAAGTTTACCCTAATAGGCTCATTGCAATAGGTTACTTTTTTGAATGATATATTAAACTACCCCTGAGCATCTTGAAACACTCCCTAAATGTAAACTTACTCCCCTAAATAAGCGGATTGGACCTCCCTCATCAAGCCCCCTTTATTTAACCCCCCTTGCATAAAAGGGTCATGACTTCTTTATTTAATAAAATCCTAAAAACTGAGTTTACATTACCACCGCACTTTGCAGGAATAAATGCCACATTTATCCCTCTATCACACTATTTCCATTTGCTTTACATTTACACTTATCTAACAACTAGCTTCAATAATTAATTTATCCTACTTAAAATAAGTTACCTGGTGTACAGTTCCTAAAATATAAGTTACCCCCTTATAAAAGTCAATTTCCTTATTTAAATTATTACTTTATCTATTTAAAAAATACTTAAATTGAATTTATTAAAGCATCAACATTCACATAACCCTGAACCATAAGCATCCTCCCCCCTCTCTAAGGAGTTTGGAGTTGATCAAGCTCTATAATGACTAACATTATGGTGTAATTGGGCTTCTACATAATTCAACTTGGTCTAACTTTAGTAAGACACCGTGTATAGTCCCTCCGCAAGAAGCACTGAATGTACTGTATGAATTTTGCAAAAATATAGGTATTTGGGCCCCATAAATTTGTCAAGTACTGTATAACCTTTATTATAGTTCTAGCCAATTATTCATCCGCTGTTGCATTTACTAATGCAGATACAAGTTCTTGTCAATGAATCTTAAGTGCATACAAATTTATGTATCCATTCTAAAAAGTTGTATCGCCTATAACCTTTCATAATTGCAGACATGCTTGTGTTACCATATCTTAATTTATATTGAATCATGAGATAAAGCCATTGGAACTATAATTCTAAAATCCAAGCATAGTCACAAGAGTATGCAGAAACTATGTTTGTGAAACTTCCATCATGTCCTCTGATAATTGCAATATACACTTATGCACTGGGGTCTCCGCCAAAGTAACATCCAACGCTGCAACCCACTACTCCGACTCGAACTGCATTTCCATCTGCTCAAATAATTAAACAATATAACTTTCCCATTGAACTTAAGTGGATATTTTAACTCAACACCTATTCACTGGTAGCCGAGATTGTAAGCGAGAATAAAGAGTTAGTAAGCTGCAGAGAAGTACCCTTTTTTATCTAAAAGGGATCAAGAATCAAATGGCGCAGTTTTCTATTTTTTCCCTAAGCAAATCCCTATTTTCTCTCTGCTCACATTTTATTTAGGTTATACAGTTCTCTGTGTACTTGAAGAGTATAAAGTAACCCACTCACTCAACTAACCCACTAATTAGACCGTGTATCAAGCAACATTTACTACATTCATAGTCATTCAGTCAGAAGGAAGTTACACCCTCACTCATAAAGGAAAAGAGTATCAAATAGTTAACCACCTTTCTATACAGGAAGAAACAACTCCATGACAAGAGCTATTCATTGAGCTACAAAATATTTAATGTGGCTGCAACAGGCTTGCTAACCGAGTAGCTCAAAATCCAACAATCATCAAGCTTGATCTAGCCACATTAAATGCTCTGCAGCTCAATGGATAGCTCTTGCCCAACCCCACTAGATCCCATGGACATAGCATCAAAGAACTGTTCTGTTGCAAGAGGGAAGGACGAAGGTAAGTCTGGAAGCGTTGTTGATCCATCCAACCTAATAAAGCGATAGTGATCAACCATGCACCACCAAAAAGAAGGCAAGTGTACACTCGACATCAAGGGCCACCACTTTTACTAAAAAAAAAGTTCTGTTGACATCCACCATAAGGAGAAGTGCTTTGGGTTCTGTTAGCTGTATCCATGGTCAATGATATATGTAATAACACTAGATTCGATATGGAATAAATAGGGAATAACACTAGATTCGGTGTGTACATGAATTCTTAATATATGTCATTATGCAATTACTAGATTCATGGAACTTAGCTACTTCGGTTAGTAAACAACTTCTCCATTTTTGAGTTGTCTAAATAGGGGACTTTTTGACTTGTTTCCTGTTGGTTTTTAACAGTTTTTTGCCATGAATTTTCATGGAATTTTCAAAAACCTTCAAAAACATTGCTAGATCTTACAGAGTTTGGGTGTTGGGGGTTTTCCTGTCACCTGATTTCATTTCTGAGCTTAAAATCGTCCAACAAACACCAAAAATTACATATTTTGTAGATTAAATTCATCGGATTTCAGCAGAAAATCAGCCTGAAAGTCAAAAAATCCCTCGTTAGATAGCTCCATCCATTTTTACTCATTTCAGTCAAGTCAGACCTTCCTAGTTGATTTGGAACGGACAAATTACCAGATCCATCCCATTTCTTGATCTTGTTGGGAAGACGAGCTTCACCCAGCCAGATAAGCATTAGTTAATAAAGAAAGCAAGCACTGGCACAACTCCAACTTTTAGAAGTGAAGTGAGTGAGTGCTTACAGAATCTACAAACTTCAGCACATGCCTGGATTAGTATCATTCCACTCACTAAAAGCAATGAAATTTTTTATGTTTAGAAGCGCGGCTTAAAATAACTTCCACCGGTGAAAGGTGAAGTGATTGCAAAATAACTATGTTGCAACAATAATTTAGTCAAAAATAAATAAATGTGATCATAGCAATAATCATGTAAGAAAAAAAAATGGTGACTTTTGCACACTATACTGAACTAATTAAACTCTCAGTCACTTTATAGAGGAGTCCAACGTTACCTTTAGTAAGCCAGTGGAACGTTAATTATGCTAGAGCACGTATAGAGCTTTCCGTATTGAAACATGAAATAAAAGGATATATGCTCAATGGAAACATATGAAGTTTCATTATCCTAATTAAGATTTTTAATTATATTATTTGATTGATGCATACTAAATGATGAAGCCCCAATAATGAGTAGACCTGCAACACTCAATATATACTCATACATAACCAAATATATCTTTAATCATGTCATTCATTCTTATATTGAGTTTATGCTTTTTAGTAACTTGTTCCATGACTAGTTCTTCAAGTGCATGTCATTTTATTTACGAGTAAAGGAAGATTTCATTAATAACTTATATGTTAAAACACTATTTACATGTTGATGAAAAAGTGGCAGAAGATTACAAGCTTCCCACTAATGATAAAAACAAAATTATTTGATAACTTCATGTTATGATTGGTTTGAGTATGAGTAATAATTAGTTTTTACACCTATATACAACAAGTTTATCAAAAATAAATTGAAAAGAAGGCTTCGAAGGAAGAGAAGGGACACCCTTGTCATTTATATCATTGACTAAGACCTCATGGTTGGAAAGCTTCTTGTCTCTAAGTATTTGGATCCTGGTAGAACATGTAGTATATGTACATATTAATTTAAACCTAATAAAAATACATTATATTTAGAGGCATCAATAAATGTGATGACTAAGGATACGATTATGATATTGAACCTCCAAGGATATTTGATACGAAAAATATTATGTAATTGAGCTTTAAATATGTACATAGTGAGTCCTGAAGGCATGCTCGAAGACATAATGGTCTCCATTGGAGTATTCTACTAAACTACTAATCCTTGAGCCCAAATCTAGATTTAATAGGCACACTATCATCTTAGGGAAGTTTAATGTACCCGTCCTTCTAGCTAGGCACATCATACGAAATTCTAACACCGTGACAAAAAGATAATACTATTAAATTAAATAACCATGCTAAAAAGGCCCATATGTTATAAAATCTGCATATTACAAAAAATGTAATTTTATCCATGCAAATGCTTATTTATCACAATTATAAATGCAGTATCTTTGTGCAAATGCATAAAGATAAATCCAAATATTTATTACAGATATAAACATCAAAGTATATAAAAGCATAATTAAGATATATAAGGCACTCCTCTGTAATAAGATACCAAGGCTTGTAGACCTTCCAAGTTCCTCCCATCCATAGACCACACTACTTATCATGCTCAGCAGCGGGTCACCCCTGAGCTGGGCTATGACTTCACTAAGGCAAACAAGATAATCTTCTCAGCTTAATCACTCACTAGTTTCCAAACCACTCATTAAACACAATCCCAAGACAACCCCATGGGTTTACCAGGTATGCTCCAATCCCAAGTTGGTAGGGCTAGTTTTTTTAGTGTTTCTATATTCCAGTGAACTTGCTGGGTTTACCAAGGATACTCTATCCCAAGCCAACACCATCGGGTTTATTAGGGACATAGGAAAATATCTCTGTTGCGTTTATCAGAGATTTGCAATGTAATTTCATGATAACCATTATCTCTAGTCTCCCCCATAATTATCCATGGTCCAATTGAATCAACATGGAATCAGAATGAGAACCCCATTACATTGGAGTATCTCTCCTTTATCTGCATGGCACAAAGATGCCATGTTTCAATAAAATCTTACAAGTGTCACAGTAGGAACACTTTTCCACTTTATGGAAACTTTCTTATATAATGTTTGGGCATTAAAATCTTTTCTATAACTTTACCCCCTAGCTTAAGTTCCCTTTTCACTAATGCCCTTCAATCCCCTTTCCTGCTGGTGAAATTCTTAGCCCTTTATACTCTTTTGGTGGGATTTAGTATACCGCAATAATATATTTTCTTAATAGTTGTGTTAAGTAGTACCACGTACAACCTATCAGTGAGTATACCGATTTGAGTATACCAATGTGAATTAAAGGTTTATATAGACCAAAGGGAGCTTAACGAGCATAGAGTACGAAGCGTCCGCGATTATTATGTGGGTGTATATCTCCCATTGAAAAGAGAAAGTCAAGTGGATAGTAAGTAGCTATAGGTCAATCACACATTTTTATGTCTAAGGCATACTATAGATCAAGGCCCTAGGCTATATGGTTATAACCTCATAGAGAACCATAGAAAGGTGAGGAGCGGAGCTGCAAGGAAGCTTTATCACACTCAAAATCCATATCTGTAAATTGCAGATCCAGTTGTGATTTGTTTCCTAGATTGAGTTCCACCTGTGGGGAAAGATGTAGTTGCTTGTTTACCTTGACCATGAAATAATAAGGGGTATAATCTCTTAAGGTAGAGCGCATTGTGAGGGTTAGAGATAAGCTCACCTTCAGTACTTGCAAGAAGATTTGCCCCCTACCCTTTATTTGGTCGGGGGAGCGGGTTTGTACCTCACCCCCTTTCCTAAGCATTATTTGACAATGTAAGGGCTCCCTCCATCCGCCATCATTTATAAATCCAAGTGGTATAGATCAAATAGGTCTAGGTCATATGGTGGATAACTAAAAGGTAGTGGAGGCTAGTTTTAGAATATAACTATAAAGGGCTTCCTTGACATTGTCTTGATGGTGTATAAGATATTTGGCCTATCCCATACATTGCAATAGCAGGTAAGGAAACACAACTGACGTGAATGCAATTTTAAGAGCTAAGGTTGAAAAATGGACCAAATCAGTAAAGTGTGCTTATGTACATATTATACTGAGCATAATCCCTCCTAGAGAAACCCAAACTATTCTCTTGTTAATATAGAATGACTAGCCATGCCAATACTAGGTATAAGTTGTCTACATAAATAGCGTTAAAACCTGATCTTCAATACCCATATACATAAAAAGGGATATTAAGTTGGGCTTCCAACTCAATCATATGCAAGGTCTACAATTGCACATGCTTATGTGCCTTCATTTATATTATAACTATTTAGAATCTCCACAGCAACACAATCCCTATATAAAATGATGGAAGTGAATGCCTCAACGCAGCACACCAAGACCAACATCGCCAACCCCTGCCTTGCTGAACTCACTTCAATTCTCTGGCTTTTTTTATTGCACTTAACTTTTTTAGGTCCTGCAAGTATGAGATGGGATTTTCACATAAATGCCTGAGTAAGAGGAGGAGTACTCACTGTAAGAACCAACATACAAGATGTCTTAGAGATTTCCCTTGTGCATTTCTAATCTCCAAATAGGTAGAGGAGTAAATAGGACTACTATATGGAGAAAAAGGTAACTGGGTTACATGCTCATTGACCTTCTTCATATCGCTTAAAAGGCCCTTAAAATCCCTCCATTACAATTTCTACTTATGCATGAAGGGTTGTGTACATGCTGTGAGTTAAGGGTTCCAGAGTTGGATGTACTGGCACCACTGTGTGAGGGTTATTACCTGCCATAATGGTTGTTGGGGATGGGGTGAGGAATATTGTAATGCATGTATGTGGGTTGGCCATATGAAGCATTGGCTTTACAATAGGAAGAGCTAGCTCCATCATAATGGTTACCATAATGGCTGGTTCCACTCCCGATCAAAACTTGTTTGACATAAGGTTTACCCAAATATTAGGTCCCGATGGGTGTTATCTGCACCTAATAATTCTTTGACCTCACTTTATGGGGAATCAATCATTTTTTATGAACCAACACACATAGCGAGATGTAGCGTGATTCACTAGAGAAGGATAGAAAGTAAACAAGAGAAAGATGGAAAGTAAACACGTGGATAATATCTGCGGAACTTACACCTATCACTCAGAAATGCTCCTACGAAGGGGTATTAGATGACATACAATTTTTTCTCTCCCATGAACACTATAGCATTTCCATATGCCCTACTCTTATTTCTGCTGAGTAGGAATACCCACTGCCGATTGACTCAGTTCAGTTTGTCGCTGCACCTGGTCAGGGCTTCTGGGGGTCACAATAGATTATGCATGAATATGCTTTTGGCACCACTGGAATCTGCTGTGAAAGAGAAGTTAAAGTACCTCATACATAATACGACGCACTCTTCGCGCTGCGATCAAGGCTAAAACAACCAAATTTAGATTCGTTTAAATAAATTCTTATTAATTTACCATTAACTATAATTTAATTAATTTTTTAACAAATAAATTAAAAAAAATTAAATATAATCAAATCATAACCTCTCAATACCACAAACTTAATTTCTATCTCTTTATCTAACAATAATTTTAAAAGTTATGTACTCTTTATTATACCAAAATGATTTTTGTACCTTTATTGGTCTTCACTCCTATGTCCAACTCGAGTCATCTAGAAAATGCGTTGATGAAATTTGCAAAATGAAGAAAAGGACAGGGCAATTAAAGATACTGGGATACTAAAACCCATTATTCCCCTCTTCTTAGTTTTGCATTATTCCTAGCATTATAATATTGTTGAAAATATGAAATGGACCCCATATTGTAATATTGTATTGTGTATTTAATGTATAATCATTGTGTTATATAATATGGAGGATGAATGCCATATGTATAACTTCCTATATGATTTATTAAAATATAAAAATATGGAGGATGAATGCCATATATATAATATGGAGGATGAATGCCATATATATAACTTCCTATATATAAATGTAATGAAAATGTGTAGTTGATAGATGCTGATGCAAAATCCATTTTCACTCCAATAATTATATGATAGTAATATTGTTTTCAATTTAAACGACAAGCCTATTTATTTGGTCATATGTAATGATAATGTTAAAATAATAAATTAGTTCGAGTATAACATATTATTAGTTTTTTTTCACATTAGTAGGGTCTATATAAATTATTTTGTTGTGTTTTCATTAAATAATATACAAATAAAAAATTATTTTAAGTTTTTATTTGAATAATTTTGTTTAACGAATTATATGAGTAGGGCAAGTTTATTTAGTATCAATAAATTTGAGTTTTTATTTGGTCTCATATCAAGGTAATAAAATTGATATGAGACCCCTTGGGTTCCTGTAATAGTACCGCTGCATGAGGACCATCGCTCGTTGTTTAGTGAGATTAATAAGGAAGGAAACAACAAATAAACAAATCCCATTCCGCTGATAATATTGTGATCATGTAATTATCCGCCTTCTCTCGTTTATGTGCGGTGATCCACCCATTAGCATTGCAGTAAATTTTGCATTCTTCTAACACAGCCTTTGCATCTCCATTCATGAAGTCGACGCTGCCTTCGATACGACATCCTTTCAAGTAGTGATTTCCTTGGTGTAGATAGAGAGTGTCCTAATGATTAAGATCAATCCAGCACTTTGCAGTTTTATTGTTGTAGCAGTGTCAAAACAAAATATATATATATATATATATATATATAAAGAATTTAAGGGCCTTCTCATTTGGAAATTATCATTTTGTAAATTTGCATGTTGGACAAATAGCTGCTGCCGGACCTAAATCTGTTTTATGCATCATTTGATCGCTCATGATTCATTTCAGCTCTTTTGAGCTTGGACAGGGGAGCTTACTCCTCTTATTAATTGTTGACATGCTGCTCATTGAGCGGCCTCTTTTAGACTGTTGATCAAATCCCTGTGGTTCTCGGTAGATGAGGTTGTAGGGACTGACTCCATACATGATGAGACAGTACTTCTGATGGGATCCTTTACACATTTGTATTACCTTTCCCCCTGGCAGCGTCTCGAGGAGACAAATGACCATATGAGCTATATACTTTTGTAATGTAACCCACTTTTGGGATGGCAGGATTGATGCCCTTTGATTCTTCATAAGAATAACAAGGACAAGCTTTTTTCTTCCTGAAAAAAAATATAAAACTCTACATGCAATATATTTAACATGCTTCCAACTACGTATCAAAGCAATCTAATCGGCCCAAGCCACATGGCCCACAAGGTAGCCTAGGCCCCAAACGATGGAAAAATGTAACTGATGGAGATGTGGCGTACTACTTTTTAATAGTTACAACTTACTAAATAAATATGCAACAATTACAGTGGTATTCAATAATCGTATAACGGTTACAATGTTAATTATTGTCAACCGTCTATCCTCTTTCTAAACTGATGGAGGTATATATAATATATTAATTTATACCTCTTTCACATATTATAAGCCATTGTTTCTATATACGAGACTGGCTATAGCTATAGGCTCTCAGGCAATAGACACATTGATGCATGAGCATTGGCTCTCAAAACCAAGTTCAAAGTGTCTAGTCAGACCTAAAGGTTTAGACATCGGCCCAAGGAGGGTCCATTGTAAACGATGTTGTAAATCTTTTGTAAATACTAAAAAATGTATAGTTAACAAGTAAGCTTTGGGATAGAAGATTCCAATTAGATAGGTGTCAGTCAATAATGACTATGTAAACATATCCCTGAAGAAACAGGATGATTCGAGAGAGGTTAGTGGATTTTTAACAGTCATTAGTGGGTCAGTCATAGATAGGGATAAGTTTAGTTTCCTAAGAATAGAAGTAGTTGCATTAATATAGGAACAACTTGCTGATTTGTAGGGGTCAGTAGTTAGTGAACGAAGGTTCAGTTAGAATTGAAAATAATCAAACTGGAAGCCAAGAAGAAGAAAAAAATGGAGAAGATAACTGGGAGAGGGTTCATAAAATATTGCAATTAAGTGATGTATCAGGCCATAGACATAGGAGATGCATGCCTTGTGATTATGCATGTACAATTTTTATTCTTTAATGAGAAATCATGTTCATCTTAACTGTGTATTTCATCTCCATTATGGTTTGAATGCATTGTAGTTGAGCAATTAGAAGAACAATAACTAGTTATGTTAAATGATGGCTACATTGATGCATGCAAGACATGACAGGAAGGGATTGGGTAGAATCATTGTGTGATTCCAATTATGGGGTTAATAACTGGGTAAAGTCCCAATATTCACGATTTTAGTTAGTTGGAGCTTGGATAGAACCTTTAGGGTTCCAAGTTTTGTAGAAAGTCTTTTTAGACTTTGTAAAAATCGATGAAGACGAATGGGATATTACACCTCTATGTGAAAGGTTGAGGAATCTCTATATATGAGTTCTTGTCAAATTTGAGTAAGCGCAGATAGAGAAACAAGTACTGCATCAACCATCGATTCTTGGTCTCGTTTCCTTTACGCAGACATAGAAGCTTGGAATTGTGATGGGTTCTCGGTTATAGCGCGTGGTTCTGTGTGTTGAGAAGAAGGACGCTCTATGGGGTGTTAGCATTTAAAAAAAAGTGTTTAAGTTGGATTAGATTTGGTAGAGTGCCGAATGAATTGGGGAAGAGCCAAAGTCTGGCTAGAGCACTAGAGCCGAGATTGAAGCTTGCAGAGTGTGTGGATAACTTGGCACATTAAGATAGATCCCTGGGTTTGGGCATACCTAGTCTTGGCTTGCTATCATTTTTGGTATCAGAGCGGATATACGCTTTGAAAAGAGTTCGAAGAGAGCGGTGATGCTGGAGCTTACAACAATAGAAATTGACAGGTAAAATGCTTTTACTCTTCAATTTGATTTTGCCAGAGAAATTGCTATTGAAGAATGTAGGTATGTTTTTTGGAGAAAGAATCAACAAGCGTGGTTATGCTCTTTGGGAAGCAAAGGTCAGAGTAAGATATTTACAGTGGAAGTAGTAGTTGATTTTGTAATAAATAATTTTCTAATAGAAGAAGTGTTAGTAGGATATACTAGACAGAGTTTAATATTGTAGCAGGGTGAGCTTACAACCAACAGAAGATTGAGCTGAGACAGAGGAGTTGTGATAACACATTGCAAAAATAAAAAATGAATTGTTGAACTCAAGAGGTTAATGAAAGATTGCATACAAAGGATACAAGAGGATTCACAGAGATAGAGAATGATCCATTCAAGTTCAAATGAGTGGATGAACAATATCATGAAGAGGATCAAGGAGCTAAGGAGAAGCATTTAGATTTACTACTTAAGAAATTTGATGAGGAAATTATGTTATTGAGAGTACCTGAATCAAAATAGGAAGTTATAGCCAAAGAGGAGATGTGCTCGCCGATACCTAGTGGTGAGGGGATGCTCGCAACATCTAAAGAGATAGAGCAAGAAAGTGTTTTTGTGAAGGCAAGATGACAGACCATTAATCTGTAAAGAAGAGGACTTATGAAGTGAGGAGATTTGCATGCAAGTAAGGAAGAGGATTGTAGCCTGAACAATAAATTTACTGGTAGAGATAACTACTTTGGGGGGAGTGACTGCATGCAAGAGGTAGCAGCAAGAGAGAAAACATCTCAACAAGAAGATCACAGCCGTTAAGGGTGGTAATGAAGGAAACTAGTAAGAATTACTGAGAGAAGGAAGAATTGTGGCCAAAACCTAGTATTTTGGTAGAGGTTGAAATATAAGAGAATAGTTGCATTCTCAAGTGTAGATGAGTTGTAGGTGTGAGCCTAGAAGGGGCAAGGAGGATTGCTCAAGAGGTTCTAGAAAGAGGACCAATACTTGCAAAAAGATTAGGCATAAAGGAGGTTTGGTTGGGCAAGTTGTAGCAGGGATAACTATTACTGTAGAGGCTATTGCAACTCATAGAGAGTGAAAGAAACTCCAGAAAGATGACTATTAAGAGTCATAATAGAGGTTTAGGAGACGGCCACAAAGTGAAGACAAAAGATGCCAAAGCCAATGGAATATGGAGGAAGATTACTGATGAAGAATATGAAAGGGAGAACGCTGAGATGGAAGTCCATATCGAAGTCATGATGGAGCTGTTACGAAAGGAAAAGGAAGACCAGAGATGTGGTTTCCTTATGAGGAGAAAGTTGGGGTGGCATAGGCCACAAAAGAGGAGGAAAAAGCAAGTGATGAATGCTCAAGGGGAAACTGAGTTACTCAAGGCAAGGGAGTATCTGGGAGGGGACTTGAAGACTAAAACTTCAAGTGAGTCCAAGAGGTCTCAATGTTTTGAAACTGATATTTTGTGTATTTTGTAGGTACAATGAATGAAGAAGGACAATTTGCTGATATTGTCATAAAGAATGAAGGAGAAGGACAAAATATGAATTATGTTTTGAAAGAATATGAGACATCTGAGTCTCATGTTCATGCACATGCACAACTAGGAGAAAGTGAAGTTTTCCAGCAAACTCTGAAGGCTGAAAACAGAGAATATTTGGCTTATGATGAAGGCCAAAGACAGGGAGAAGTAAAGGAGGTCATCAGGCATTTGGCTATTACGCTTGAGGAAGCTGAAAAGAAGATTATTGAAGACTTCCTAAGTATTGTGGAAGACTTAAAACAACAAGAAGATTTGATGATAGAATCATCAACTAAGACCACCAGGTCTTGTGATTTTAAAGCTGACAATTCGAGTGTGATTACAGGTATTGTAGAAGACAATCCATATTATGGAATTGTCTTAAGTGAAGCTGAGTGTTGTCTGGTAAGGCATAATGAGGAAGATGTTAAGTATGAATATATAGTGCTTGAAGAAGACAACAAGGAGATTTTATTGTTGGGAAACCTGTTAAAGTAATTTGAGTCAGATTGTGAATTGGAGCCTCGGGTAAATGAGTTATGTTTTAACAGTTTTGATGAAGAGATGAGGTTTCTTGAGGAATGCATAGGTAAAGATGCAGTTGTGAAGGACTTTGTTAGCCTAGATAGACAGATAGGAGTATTTCCAAGCAGTGACAAAGGCAAAGATGAGTTATTGCAACAAAAGGGATTTACAAAATTCCTTATTTAATCTCCAAGGAAGGTGAGACAATTATGTCTCATATGAAGGAACCTGTTATTGATGCAGGAAAAGAGGAATTGGTTTATCTAAGTGGCCAAAAGAAGATTGTTGGACATAGTTATAGGGCTGTCACAATGATGGAGGAATCAGTCTTAGAAATGAAGAAAGCGGAATTGATTATTAGGATCAATCAAGGAGTTGAAGGAAAATCACTAGAAGTTGTTAAGGATGAAGAATAAAGCTATGCTGAAACTGAAATGCAGCATAATGGTGAAGTGTTTGAGATGAATCAAGTCGACGGTGAAGGGTTGGAAAATTTGTTGAATAGGATTACAGTCATTGAGGGAAGGATGTCTCAAGTTTTGGTTGAGACAAAAGCTAAACTATGTTATGTTAACAAATATGTAGAGAAGTGTGAGTGATTATGTTGCTATAGTCAGAAAGTTGGAAAATAATATATTTTTTAAAGTAAAACTGAAGATGAAGAAAATCAATTGGATATTGCAGAGGGATATGCTTACAAAAGAATAAAGTATGGGTGGCAACAATATCTACAACAATATTGGGAACAATGTTAACATAAATATCTATAGAAGTATATGCAACAAAAGTTGAAGCAAGGAAAATTGGAAAAGGTAATCAACAATTTAAAGATGAAGGTGTAAAGTGCAACAAAGTGTTGTGGTAGAGTAATAAGAGCAAGATTTTTTTGCAACAAAAAACTGAGTTGCAAGAGGTATTAGATGAATTATGTGAACTAATGCAAATTCCTAAGAATAACTACAACAGAGTCAAGCAAGTAATCCATTGTAGTGTTGTTTGGAGAATGAAGAACAATGAGGGTAAAGACAGTGGAGCATTTCAGGATAAGGTGTGGAAGCGTCGAAGGTTATAGTCAAAGGGGAATGAAGACAACGCTTATGGAAAGCAACAAACTAGAGTTTGGGATCCAGGAAAGATGAAGACTGACATGATCAGGTGATCATGTATTCTTTCTACTTTGGGAGTCTGATGTAGGAGCATGGGCTCTCAAAACCAAGTTCAAAGTGTCTAGTCAGACCTAAAGGTTTAGACATTAGCCCAAGGAGGGTCCATTGTAAAAGATGTTGTAAATATTTTGTAAATACTAAAAAGTGTCTAGTTAACAAGTAAGCTTTGGGATAGAAGATTCCAATTAAATAGGTGTCAGTCAGTAATGAATATGTAAACATATCCCTGAAGAAATGAGATTACTCGACAGAGGTTGTTAGTTGCTTGTTAACAGTCATTAGTGGGTGAGTCATAGATAGGGATAAGTTTAGTTTCCTAAGACTAGAAGTTGTTGCATTAATTAAGGAACAACTTGCTGAGTTGTAGGGGTCAGTAGTTAGTGAATGAAGGTTCAGTTAGAATTGAAAAGAATCGAATTGGAAGCCAAACAAAAACAAAAAAGAAATAGAGAGGATAACGGGGAGAGGGTTCATAAAAGATGGCCATTAAGTGATGTATTAGGCCATAGACAAAGGAGGCACATGCCTTGTGATTATGTTTGTACAATTTTTATTCTTTAATGAGATAGCGAGTTCATCTTAACTGTGTGTTTTGTCTCCATTATGGTTTGAATGTATTGTAGTTGAGCAATTAGAAGAACAATAACTGGTTATGTTAAATGATGGCTACATTGATGCATGCAAGACCTGACAGGAAGGGATTGGGTAGAATCATTGTGTGATTCCAGTTGTGGGGTTAATAGCTGGGTAAAGTCCCAATATTCACGATTTTAGTCAGTTGGAGCTTGGATAGAACCTTTAGGGTTCCAAGTTCTATAGAAAGTCTTTTTAGACTTTGTAAAAATTGATGAAGACGAATGGGATATTACACCTCTGTGTGAAAGGTTGAGGAATCTCTATATATGAGTTCCTGTCAAATTGGAGTAAGCAAAAACAAAGAAACAAGTAACATAGCAACCGTCGATTCTTGGTCTCCTTTCCTTTACGTAGACAAAGAAGCTTGGAATTGTGATGAGTTCTCGGTTATAGTGCTTTATTTCCGTGTGTTGAGAAGAAGGACGCTCTATGGGGTGTTTAGCATTTTTTTTTTTGAAGTGTTGAAGTTGGATTATATTTGGTAGAGTGCCGATTGATTTGGGGAAGATCCAAAGTTTGGCTGGAGCACTAGAGCTGAAATTGAAGCTTGCAGAGTGTGTGGATAACTTGGCACATCAAGATAGGTCCTCAGGTTTGGGCAGGCCAATTTTGGCTTGCTATCACACATTGTAATAGCATTTGGTTCTAAGAAGCTTCGACTTGAATTTGTAAAACTAAAGCTCATATCAACTTAGATCTTTTACTTAAGGTAGGGACTTGCTACTTTGTCCAGTGGGATTTTGGCTTTGGGTTCTTGCTAATAATTTAGAGGAACACATATTTGTATATATTCATAATATTTACACCCGAGGCCCATATGTGTACATATATAGAATACCTCCACCCGAGGTATTATTGACAAACATCAAGGTAGAAATCCATACTTAACCTATGACTTAACACTTATGAAAAATGTGCACTTATGCATGGTATTTACACATGACCCATGTCCAACTTAAGGATATCAAAATGAGATATCACAAGGTGTAGAAGTTGTCATGGGTCCACGTTTTTAATGGATCCACTTTGTCAACGAGTTTATATCCTAGTATGTATTTTTGACAGATACCAAGGAAAAAAATGATACTTATGCATGGTATTTACACATGAAAATTGTACACTTATGCATGGTATGAAATTTGTACACTCATGCATGGTATTTACACATGACCCAACTTAGGGATATCAAAATGAGGCATCACAAGGTGGAGAAGTTGTCATGAGTCCACGTTTTTAATGGAATCACTTTGTCAACGAGTTTACACTCTAGTATAATTTTCCTTTATAATATGGCTACCTAAATTTCGATTACTCCACAATTGAATGTTTTTTTTTTGTATCCCATTATATGTAATCTTGGAAAAACCACTTTGCATTTTATAAGATATGGATAGCCTCCTTTGGTGTATATATATA
>LPNX010742830.1:3252-89636 GCA_001517045.1 Pseudotsuga menziesii
CCGAGGTTACATATACATCAACAAAAACCACCACCATTTGGAACACTCAGTCGGCATCATCGTAGCCATTATTAGTGATCTCCCACACCATCAGAGGGCCACACAGCCTCTGATTCTAATTCAGACACATATCATCTGGAACCAGACCTCCACACCGCACCATCAAGCCTTGTGTCTAGTGCAAACCCGGATCCATTTTTCGACCTAACCTTAGCAAGTGGACTCATGTCCACATCACAACCTATCACCCACAACTTGGAAAGAGGTCCAAGCATAGTCATGTAGACTATCATTAGCCAATTGCCACCACCAATAGTGACTAGCTAAGTTGGCCCAGTGGTAACACATCGGGGCAGTGGCCCCTCCACACACATTGTCCCCCCTGCCACACAGGGGGGCAGTGCACCGACCACCCACATTTCCCCTACCACCATACATGGGGGCAATGCTCTTGCCACCCATACCGCCCCCCACACAACACTTGGGGGTATTGGCCCATCTGCCATAGTTCCACCACGAGCACCCCTAACCATGTAGATGCATTATGCACCTGCAAACCCCACCCCCATTTCGTCCCCATACCACATCAAATTGGGGTCAAATATGCCCTTCATGGCTCATCTGAACTTGCCTAACTTGTCTAGATTAACGAATGATCCCATCCGCCACCAAGATTTTTGGCCACCCATGCCAACTAAGCTACCATCAGACATCCCAAAGTTTGAAGGAAAAGCTAAGGAATGCCCCCAAAATCATATAATGACATTCCATCTATGGTGCTCATCCAACAGCATCGTAGACGACTCCATCAAGCTGAGGTTGTTCCAATGCACCCTTACAAGTGCCGCAGCCAAATGGTACATTGAGCTACCACAAGCCAAGTACCCTAACTTTAACTCCCTAGCCTTCATGTTCCTACAGTATTTCCAACTCCTTATCAGATATGACGAGGGGGTGGATATCCTGTTATCCTTTCACCAAAGCACCGCCACTCACATAACTGACCATATCCATAAGTGGTGGAGACACCGTAGCTTATGCAAAATTAAACTAGACGATAGGATATTCTTGGATTGGTTCCTTAATAATTTTTCCCCACCCATCGCAAAGGATGCCACATATGAACGTCCCCATTCTAAAGAAGAGGCCATACTGAAGACCCAACAATTCGATCTCATTTATGCCCAGTTTGGATACTTGTACACTGTCATTCCAGATGCTCCCCATCCAAGTAACTCTTACCATGATGCACCGGGGGCATCCCATGCAGCGGACGACATCATAGGGTCAGTCTCCCAACAACCATAGCCTCGACCGCCACCACCTACTATTGCACCCCAACCAAGCAACACTGCTAATGTTTCTTACCAAAACCAAGCTCTAGACTATGCTAGAATGATGTCGCAGTCAAGAGAAACAACCTCTTATGCACAACCTGCACCACCGCAGCAGGCTTAGGCCATGGCTTGGCCAACAAAATAGTATGTGGAGCAAATTCCCACATTTGTGGCACCACCAACCCCACAAATATAATATGCACCACCAGTGCAACAAGTTCAAGCCCCCACCCCCACTCCACCCGCTCTGTTGGGACAAGTGTTCGCACAACAAAACCGTCCCAACCAGCCTGCCCCCAATAATCAACAAGGGAAAGCTAGAAACAACAGGCCCCACAACCAAGGCAATAACCAACAGTAGGGAGGTGGTCAGAAACCAAACCCTCCCAATAATGTTGTGGCTAACCGGCCAGCCCAGAACCCCCCATGACAAAATCCACCAAGACACAACACTTTTTTGCACACAAACCAACCTTGTACACTATGTGATTTTTATGGAGATTACACATTTGAGTGTCCCCTCATGGATCGCGCTAAGCAGGCCATTCAAAATGAGGCCCAACAGGCCGCTAATGCTCCCACTTAGGCCCAACCCAACCAAGCACCACCATGGCCTCCTCCCATGGTGCTTCAGAACCCACTACTAATCCAAGGATTGGTGGCAACCGCTCCCCCTCCCCAGGCCAACCTCAATGCTTCGGGGGCACCTCCCACAATCGAAACGGGTGTTCACCACCTGTTGGCCATGACCACTTAAGAGGTCAACTTACAGACAACACGAAATCAGTATGGTACCACCACCGAATCTGTCGACTCATCAATAGCATCCACGTCTAAGACAACCAACCTACCTCTCTAGTTGCCCCTGTTCCCCTGCCCCCCCCATACACAGAATTGCCAATAATGCCACAGCTAGAGCTGCAGTCAGCTATAGCATTATGGATGATTTGGCCCAAACACCAACCGCCATGTCCGCTCTTGAGGTATTTAAAACGTGCCCAATGCAACGAAAATCCTTACTAGCCGCTCTAGGGGTAGTAGACCCCTCCGACTCCAAGTTAATCATGTTTGACATAGAGAACAGAGAGCCGCGCATGCCCTCCATAATCACCTTCCAAATCCTGGTGTCCATCCAGAACTTGGTTGTGCATCGATGCATAGTGGATGAGGGGGAATCCACGTGCATCATGTCTACGTTGGTTTGGCAGAAGCTTGGATCACTGATTCTGCAACCGTCTTCCATGACTCTGCGGGCTTATGATGGACACCCCACTAAATCCCAAGGAATCCTCCCCCATGTCCCCATCACATTAGCCAGGAAGACAGTCCTGATTGACATCGAAGTCGTCAACGCTCAACTGGACTACATCCTCCTTTTTAGAAGGAGTTACATGTATGCCATGTGAACCATCGTGTCAACTGTATTCTGCCTCATGATGTTCCCCCACAAAGGGAAGATTGTGATGGTTGACTAGCTCACCTACCATGATCCACAAGGGTTAACAGCGCTTGCTAACGTTATCCCTACCATCACCACCACTGAGCCACAAGGGGTGACTGCACACACTAACTTCATCCCTGCAACCAACACTGTGGTTGAAAACACACCAGCCTCCCCACCATTGAATGTGGGCCCTGGGTTGTTTACCGATCCCACCATGATGGCTCCTTTCTCATTGGTGTCACCACCACCGACACAAAATCAAATTGTGGACTTGTGCATGGTCTCATCAAGCACTGCTGCACCCAAATAGAAATCGCAACCGCAGCCCCAACCATAGCCACATCATCGTCCACAACCACAATCCCAACAGTAGCTGCAACATCACCCGCAGTAGCAGCATTATGCGTAGTTGCAACCACAACCTCACCCCCACATGCAACCAACTGGGAGTTATGTGGGATCATCTCTGGTCCATACAATTCCCTTCCTCTTTCCCCCACCTGGTGTCATGAGCAAGCTGGTCATGTCCACCTTAAGCCTACCCAACTTTACGTTGGGGATCCCAGTGTGGTATCTTGATCCACCAACTCAACCAGCAATGCCCCAGGTTGTGTTAACTCCAGTGCAACCTATTGCGGTTGAGTCTCACCCCCCACCCGGTCTACATAAGCCAACTTCCTCACCCACACTTGCACCACCCCAAACCAAAAGGGCTATGGAAAAGAACACCAAAGCCATCGCAAAACCATGAGAAGTCCCACCTTGTGCCATCTGTGAACAACAGGGCCATCCAACTCAGAATTTCCCTAAAATTCTAGTGATCCGTGCGCATCTGGATGCCATGGATACGAACGAAAACATCCTCGTAGTTGAACTCCCAACCATGCCACTAGCCAAGAACAAGGTATTGAGGACAAACCATACTTGTTCCCTTTGTAGCTTGTATGGACATTACTCCCACCATTGCCAAGACCTGCCTAAATTTTGAATGGCTCTCGCTGACCTCCATCACCATTCCCTTGAGTTTGAGATCACCTTGATTAAAGAAGTTCACCCACCACCTCCTTCGTCTGACACCATGTCCATTTACATGATGTCTAGTTCCCCCAACCAACTCATCCACATTTCCAATGACGGTCCATCAGACCTATCACTTTGTTGCTTCAACAACGACGAGGAGATACTTGAAGCTCTGACCACCCTGGAATACCCATGGAATGACATGCACCGTCGCTCATTCTTCCTCCCGGAAGAGCTGGTGTCGTAGTCCAACCAATTTTCCATGGAGACCAAAGATTTCATCCATGGGAAGGTTGACTGGTTCAAGAACCCAATCCCAGCACTTGATGCCTTTGAAGAAGGGAACATGGCAAACATTTCACCAACCATTAAAATCGACATCTCAACCAACTTTGAGATCATTGAAGAAATCATGCTAGGGGCATCTTGCTCCTCGGAAGAGGTCGATGCTTACAATGATCTCTTCCAAGAATTCCGCGACATCTTCGCCTGGTCATACACTGAAATTCCTAGCTTAGATCCATCCATCGTGGAACACCACATCGACACATGGCCTAATGTGGCACCCATCCACCAGAAGCAATGGCCCATCCATCCATCCAAATTGGTTGCAGTGAAATCTGAGATAGAGACGCTGCGCACAACTAGCTTCATTTATCCCATTGCATACACAACTTGGATTTCTAATCATGTTCCCGTAAATAAAAAATATGGTACCATTTGTGTTTGCACACACTTCTGTGATCTCAATGGGGCATGTCCCAAAGATAACTTCCCCACCCCGTTCATTGACCAGATCATTGATGCATGCATCGAACATGAGGCCTTCTCCTTCATGGACAGTTTTTCCAGATACAAGAAAATCCAAATCCGGAAAGAACACCATTACAAGATGGCATTCACAACCCAATGGGGCACCTTCGCCTACCGAGTCATGCCCTTTGGCCTCAAAATTGTTGGAGCCACCTTCTAGCATGCCATGACGCGTTGCTTCCGTGATCTCATTCACATCATGTTGGTGTGTTTCGACAACCTCATCGCAAAGTTGCAAAACCACACACAACACATAGATGACTTGCGACAAGTCCTAATGTGATGCTACCAATACAAGATCTGCTTGAACCCATCCAAGTGTGTTTTCTATGTCCCCATGGGTCGTCTCCAAGGATTCATTATGTCACACAAAGGAATGACCGTCGATCCTGGGAAATTCCAAACGAATTTCCCCCTAATGTCACCCCTTTGAGTGACAACATTCAGAATTGTATTATAGTCTTTCCATTTTTTGTTTTACACATTTTTCCCGATTGAGTCTTATGTATCATTTCCTCTCATTGCTTCAGATGGATCACACCTTAGATTGGTATATGGGATTGGCAGATGGAGCAAGCAGATGGTACCCGAACCTCGCCTCAGCTGCATGGGTAATCTACTCCCCATCGTATGAGTTGATCCACATCAACAGAATATGCGTGGGCACCACAACCAACAACCAGGTGGAGTATGATGGTGTCAACGGCCTCTTGGCCACTACTCTTCAATTAGGAATTCACCATATTGATGTCTTCTTAGACTCCCAGCTGCTTGTTTCTCAACTGAACAACCACTACCGAGTTCACGATCCCTACCTCTTTAGAAAGTATCTGCGCACTAAACACATGGTCAGAACATTTGAATCCATCACATTCACACATGTTCCCAGGAACCTTAATAGTGTCGCAAATCAAATGGCTAACGATATTCTAAATTGGCACATCCATAACAGTATATAGGAAACATACAACCATAACATAATGCATAATCATGTCTAAAAATACAGACAGAGTGTAATAATGCATCACATAGGCATTTGCATTCCATAACATTATAAAAATACTCACATAATAAAACCATAAAAGTGCATCCATGTGCGTCAAAAATATATATAGATATAAATCCATAAGTCGCATGTCCACAACATGTCCAATACAAAAATGAGAAGCCACATATGCTTTCTCAACAAGATATACATAAGTGACACAAAAACCCCTAAGTGCACCAATGCACTAGGGATAGCCCCACTAGGCTGCTAATCTGACTCGGACCCATCATCTAACTCGGCAACATCATCTTCCGAAGAGGACGCATCCTCTGCAAGAAGACCACCCCTCGCCATCCGATGAAAGTGCTCGCAAGCCACTACCATTTTCTTCATCATGCCCATCAGCTTAGGAGGAAGATTGTGAATCGCAGCAATAAAATTGGTACTCAGGTGCTTCCAGCCAACATTTGACACTCCAGTAGCTACCTCCTCCATGTATGGTACCATTCCATCCATGTCCCATTTCCGCCTATGGGAGCTCCCGGAAGGGGCCACCACAGGAGGTACGGTAACAACCCACCTCTAATGCCCAGGTGGCGGGTGAGGACCAACATCTACACACACAAGCAAGGACACCATCAGTATACATCCATCAATATGAAAATCACTAACCATCTCAACTACACTATGCACAAAATGAACATAAAAATATCAAGCATACATACCAGCTGGTCCCCAAGCCTGACCAGGAGTTTGGGGCATCTCAGGATCTTCCTAGAAATCCATACCCACATACAGGTACTCCTCGATCACCACAGGCAACTGCAACCACTACTCCAACAAATCCTCTATGAAGAAGCATCCCACTCTACTACCACCCTCATGAATCATCATCTGGCACCACCTATACATCCTCAGCTCCTGTACACCATTGTCCTCCACAGCCTGATGAGGACAAAGGGTGGGTACTTTCTCAAAGAAGAAAGCAAATAGGAAGGAGCTAAAGCAAAAACCAACGCCGATAGTCTTCGACTTGTTCAGATAACACTGAATAGCCTGCAAGTACATATGGCCCCATTCATAATATCTACCACCAATGGCACTATCTACTAGCTATAGCTAACCACCAGAAATCTTGTGGCTCCCCGTGGAACCCAAGATGTGCTGTAGTAAATTCCCCACTGCCTGTGTGGACAACTCCTCGATGTCACACATCAGGATGTAAGAACCACGCACATACTTCGTAGCGTAACAGTGCTGATCACATAGATCCTCTAGTGTCTCCCCCTGAGACAGTACAGGTTCCAGGTCACCAACTACTCCCAATATTGGGAGCCCAGTAATGAAATACACATCTTCCAGCATAATCTCAATATGCTGTCCCTAGAAGAGGAACACCTCCTCAACAATATCCCAAAAACCGATCATAGTTTGCATCAACAAACCCAAGCTCCGCATAAGCGGAATCCTCATAAAATTCAGAAACGCACAATGGGATAGTGTATCTCTAACACCCCTATCATGTAATGATGCATCTCTAACTGGCTTGTGGTCTCTCTCCCTCCATTTGATCTCCACCATCCTGCACAAAGCAAAAACCCTGATGTCAGACATCCCCACCATCAAAAAACCACCCAAAGCAGGCTAGGGCACACTTATCTGAGCAAAAGGAGCACCCAGGGTGCTCATAATTTCCCAATAGGTGCACCCAAGGTGCACCTTTCCCTTCAAAATGAGCTACCTGACACACAAGAAACCCCAAACAGCTCATGGGGGGCCTCCAGGTGGTCAAATTTAGCAAATAAGCCATCAAAATGAAGAGGTTTAGTGAGAGCTTTTACCTGCAAATCGAAACTTGTGAAACCATCGGTCGGATCAAGAGAAATCAACAAATCAAGAATTAGGGCCCACCTCTCCAAATCCACAATGA
The DNA here is from genome assembly GCA_001517045.1 of Pseudotsuga menziesii. Lineage (NCBI taxonomy): Eukaryota > Viridiplantae > Streptophyta > Pinopsida > Pinales > Pinaceae > Pseudotsuga > Pseudotsuga menziesii. The sequence continues at coordinate 10,785 of LPNX010742830.1, forward strand.
ACAGTGACAATGACACTTCACCATGTGGACCCCCCCTTTTTATGGGCCCCATTGACCTAATTTCTTCCGATCAACATAACAGGACCATACAGACTCCATTTGAGACGCCGTTCACACCATTGGTTTCAGAATTCCACCCTATATCTAGTTATGAGATCATCGTCTCATGTTTAAAAATTTAATTTCAATACCATCTCCCACAAGTCACCTCAATTTACAAGCCATGACATAATGATGCGAGTGTCCATGGACCGGTATTCGTATCACACTTCCCGACCGCTACTCATACAAGCTAACGGGCTGCTACCCATTAAGGATTGTACTATAATTTTAATTTTTGTATTTATAATTGTCCTTTTCCACCGCACCTTATGTGGACATCTGGACCATCATCCATAAAACTCTTTGTTTTTCTTCCATGTATTTGACATAAAAGTGTCCTCGGGCCTCCGCTTGCTAAGAAATGTAATTTTAGCTTTTATTTTGTATTTTTAACACATAGATTGTATTTTCCTTTTACCGCACCTTACACGGACCTCTGGACCGCGGTCCACAAAATGATTTCTTTTCTTGCACGTATTTGGCATATAAGTGCCCCTAGACTTGAACTCACATCACATGTGGTCAAGTTCATCCACCGCAGCACACACACATGCTCTCTAGACCTCTATCTGAGAGCCACCTCGGTTTGCATGCCTCTGCCACACCATCTCGTAGGCCTCTGCCATGATATATCCCACGCATGTATTGGTATGTTTGAGATCCTTTTGCTTCATCCATACTGCACAGATGACCTTTGGACCTCTGTCCACCGTCCTTACATGGGGCACCGCTCATGCCACTGCAGTCAGTTGACCACCTTGGAGTTTCGTTTAAGATATTTTTTTACTCCTTAAAACAATGAAAAGATCACCGAGCGTGGTTGCTTCCTTTCCTACTCAGTAAAGTATAGGAAAGGGTGTCTACAATGTCTCGTTTACCTCCTTTTGTGGACCATGTAGACCATTTCATGAAAAGGACCTCCTTGGCACACTCAAGCCAAGACCATTCCCCTCTGCATACTTTTGTGCTTTCTTGGGCAGAGGGGCCACACTTGGTGAAAAATCCCACCACCGGTTGTCATTAAGCTCTTTTCCAGCTGTTTCATCAAGAAAAGATTGCTAAGCAAACTTGGTTTTGTTCGTGCTCATAAAAGTATCTGAATGACCGTCCAGTCAGTATAGGTTTAACCTTTTCCGGTCTGATTGGAATAGCAATGGTAAAGAAGTCTCTCATCCCCTCTAGGATGGGTGAGCTCTCCTATGTATACTTTTATTCTTTTTTGGGCACAGGAGACTACCAACAAAAAAGAGCCCCCACTGGAGTCTTTTTCGTGCTTTCAGACTCTCTAAAATTGAAAGCACCATTGAGCACTTACCTTCTCGAGCTCGCCAAAAATCCACGAGATCGTACCACAATGGTGTCCCTAGACACCACCCCACAGAAAACAGTTTGGCAGCATCCCCACATTGGGTCGCCTTTGTTCAGAGTACTCTACAATGTGTCTTCCTTGGATCCCATCAGTATCAAAAGTGTCCACCTCCTCCAAGTATTTCCCATCTGCAGTGACATTCCTGGTATTATAGCTATGATCCCATTCCCAAGAGTTAAGTTTCATTTGTTGCCTAGTCCACCCTGCCATCATACTCTGAACAAAGGAAGTTTGAGTCTCCCACTCCCCCCCTGCCCCTGTTCAGTTTTTTCCCTTCCCTCCCCCTCCTTCCCCAATTTAGTGAGTCAGTCTGCAGATTGCTTCACACCTTTCGGTCATCCCTTGAGCTCCTGGTTAGGGAAACATCATTGCCTTGACTAAGGGCAGGTCTCCCTCTATTGACAACAACACAGATATTCTAGAGGATAGACCCAGAGGTCCCTGTACCTTTGTTTCATTTACATCATTGATGAGTTCCTTGGACCACTTGAGAGTAGTCCTTAGTGCCTCTCGGGATGGTTGTTTCTCATGTGCTCGACTTCAACCCCATCATTGCACCGTTGATATTCATACAGGTTTGTTGTACACAGTACTTGGTTGAAGACCCCGGATGTCACCTAACTCTAACACATTGGTGAGTCCACTCAAGGGACCTAAACGGGTTATGTCCCTTGTGATTTCTGGGTTGCGTTGGAGATAGTGTTCAAAATCCCCAGCAGTGCTTCGATATACCTTTATGATTGATGCAACATACTTGTACCACAAAGAATCTGATTCTCAGTCAGTGAGTCCACATAGCTATGTACCAGATCCAACAGACCGTCAGTCATGAAGATGTAGCATTCCATGAGAATGCCATGGTTCAAATGTACTAGATCGGTATTGTATTCAGCCTCACATGAGATTCAACCATCATTGTAACATGAGTTGTATATGATTGACTCTTGTATTTTAGATCATAGATCAAATGATTCTTTTGACATTTTCATGAGCATGGGAATTCTCACCTCATCCATATACATGTCACACATTTATTGTATCTCACCCATTTACAGGAACCAAATTAATACAAAAACCAAAAGCCACCATGCCCTAGCCCCAGAAGCACTACCTCTCAATAGATAATCCTATGATGTCCGTCAGCCATACGTTGAGCTCCTGCCCTCACACATTAGGGGGCCATCTGTTCACCCAAAAATCCCCCACATAGCTCTTAATGGCCTACACCACCCAAAGACACCATCTCACAAAACTCATTTCACTCCATAAGACCTTCCATTTGACCCCCACACCTCCAAAAGAGCCCAAGGATGAAGAAAAGGGCTAAAAACCCAAGAAAGAGCCCAAAATAGACCCCTAGGAGCTAAAGCCCTAAAAAATGGAATAAAACCCTAAAAGGGGCTAAAGTTAGGGAGGAAGGGGCTAAAGGCCCAAAAAAGGGGCTAAAGCCCTAACCAAGGGCTTAAAACCCTAAAATCCCTTAAAAAAACTATGAAAGGAGGGTGGGGGGTCACTCTCAAAAGACTCCTCACTTGCCTATTGTTATGCCACCTGTGGATGCTTTGAGACCTTTTCCTCTCAAACCAACCACTCTCCCTCTCCTCCATCTCCATCTCATCAAGCTATTGCTTCCCAACCAAGAGAGAGGTGCTCCCATGAGCTAGGGCATGGTATCCCATTTGCACCTAAGTGAGGTATAATTTATTTTCATGTTTGTTTACTTGTTTTACTGTCTAACCCTCATTTCTATTTGCAGGTTTTTCATTGACATTGTTTGCAGGTTTGCCATTGTAGTAGCTTAGGTTGTTTGTAGGTTTCAAGGAGGTGGAGCCCTAACCCATTTTCTGCAGAGTGGTTCACAAGGGCTTCATCTCCCTCTTTATTTTCTGTTATTAGCTCTTAGATCTAGTTTACAGTAGTTGTCATTTGCTTATGCTTGTTTAGATTAGCTTAGTTTAATTCGCTGCTATGTTTATGCTATTTTCATTCTGTTTTTTCTTGTTTTCAAAGAGTAGGAACCTACCCTTGTGCCCTATAGGCACAAGGGAGCCATTCGTGCTCCTATAGTGAGGAGAAATTCTCACTACAAATACCCCCCCTAAAGGTGGCTTGCAATGGTTTTGCTTAACCCCCTTCCCCCCAAAAGAGTTTTAAGGTTTTCTGGGGTGGTCCTCAAAACCCCCCCTAAAAAGTCTAATTCTCAAGAATTTTTTTTTTTCGGGGGGGGTTGAAAGACCCACCCTAAATGTGTCTTCCAACTATTTTTATAATCCCCCCCAAGTTGTTTTAAGGTATTTGCTGCAGTTGAGAGCATTACTCCATTGGTTAGTAAATCATAAGGAAAGAATAAAATATATTTTCCCGAGGCAGTGGATATCAATGAGGAGGGAACTGATAAAACTCCCAAAAGGTAGAAGGTTGAAACTGAAGGATGACTTGTCCTAGAAACAACTATAGACAAAGGTAAAAGTAAAATGATGATATCAGCCCCTCCATTTGAGGTAAAAGAGTATACATTTGCATATAGTACTCATGTCGATTCCTCCTCCCAGTTAAAGAACAAAGCAAAGTTAGTAGATAAATACAAAGGCATCAAAGACATAACTTCACAAAGGAATCTGAAATTATATTCTGAAGTAAGGAATATTTCTAATCAAGATGCATCTTTGGTTTCAGTTAGGGATTATATCCAAAACACTCTGATCTTGGCCTTTGCAAGCAAGAACACAGTTGCTGAAGTAAAAATGAACCTGGATGATATCCACATTCCTGACATGATTCATCTGCACAAGAAGATAGGAGATATATTGTTTACTTACTTGCTGAAGATTACTCTAACATTATCCAAGTTACACATCCTCAAAGGTAAAATTGAGAACCAATTAAGGCAAGAAAAGGTGGAAAATAAGGCCCACCAAACTCAGATAAAGAAGTTGCAAACTGAGCTACTGGCTAATGGAGGTGAATTGTTGGTGCAATACTGACCAACAAAACCCAGTCAACAAGGGCTCCACTCTATTGATGCTTAAGACACCGCAATCCCCCTGACCATCATCCCAGATAGGTTTTACCCCGTCCAACAACACCTATAGAGAGGATGAGGTCTCACCCGAAAAGTTCAAGGGAGAGCTATCAGAACCAAGTTTCTGAAGTAAGGAGGAGGGTTGGGCATCGACTGTTTATCAGCTTAATTTACATATCTAATCTATTTTCTTTCTCAAAAAAAGAACCATTCATCATGTCAAATAATTCATTCTCCATTTTAGCAGATCTAATAGTGTGGAAAATAGATCTAAAAGATGGTAGTATTCATAATCCAAAATGCATCGCATCATTAATTCATATGCATATATATTAATCATTCAACATCAAAATCATAGCAGTGTAAAACATGAAAAGAAAAGAGGCAACAGAAGCTCAGATCAACTAACATCACATTATATTAAATATGCAGAACAAATCATAGATCGAAACAGACACCGATCCAATATCACTTTTTCTAGTATTACATCTAGCATTCACTCTTTCTCTCTATCTCGCTATATCTTATTAGATGCATAATTATTCTATTTATAGGCTTGCACCTTTACATTCAAGGTCCACTTATTACTAACTTCTAACAACCTTCTAACTAATTTAACCCCTAAGGACCAATATTCCGAAGAAATGGTCAATGAGTACAACAAGTGACATGAAAATATAGAAAGTGGACTATTTTCCTCCTATCATGCTATCTTTGTCTTGTACGGATTCACGTGAGTATGCACATCATCCTAGATGATACACAACTCACTTATCTCCAACCCCTTGACAACAGGCCCCTAACACAGTCTTGTGGCTCGTACTCAAGCCATGTTAGATGGACATGGTGCATACATCAACCCGAAAGTAGAAAATCAGTGTACTATTCTTCTGAACTTGCCAAATTGTGTAGTTAGTAGCAACTACCTCCTCCAAGGTTGGCTGCTACTGACTGGGGAACCCTTCTATATATTTACATCCTTCGGTGCCATTGTGCTCCATAATCCATGGATACTACATCATTCTTCATTTGTCGTCGCTCTTTGGGAAGCGTCCTGCTGGCCAATAATTTGTCTACAACTGCAAATTTCGAAGCCAGTCGTACTTTTTCACCCTTGTTCTTCCTTGCATTCAGGCTCAAACCGGACTGGTTTCCTATTATTGCATACTTAGTCAAGTGGGGAAAGAACTATGACCCCATCTAGATTCCTTATGGGTATCTTAGTGTGCATCTCAACCCGACTGAGAGAAACATAGCCAAGCACTACCTTGCCAGACACTTCCATCTTGGATGATCGAGCCTACATACTTGTAACTTCTTATGCAACTTCCACTGAGACAACATTCTCACTCACATTTTGCCCCGTATCAAGTGTAGCCTACATTTTCCCCTAGGTGGTCACTGCCTTATGTAGCGAAGCTTCATTCAACTACCCATCCCAGCCCTTCTGCAACTTTATGCAGTGAAACTCCACCTAATGTTTTTCACTCGGCTGCCAACCCTCTGCTTATAGTACCATTTTAATTTCATATGCCATCATGAATCTCTCGATTGCATCATTATTACTAAATCATTTATTTATGTGCCAAATATGTCGCCGATTCAGCCACCCCACTTCTTGGATATGTTATCATTAGACGTGATGTCAACCATGCCGTCATTTACCTCTTTGACAACTGTTATTGCATATTGATGTGATGTCTGGTCACTATCATAGTTTATTTTGTATACTGTAAGCCACTTACTCTTGCATGAAGACCTCCTATCGTTCAACCTTTTTTGTTCTTGGGCGCAACCCCTTTCTCTTGGCATGGGACCATCCCCATAGCACAGCCCCATCCTGGTGCGCAACCTTTTCCTAGCTAATTAGCTTCTTATTGTAGATTCAAATACCCCCTAATCTTGCATGGCCCCTGCTTTCAGGAACACCCTTCTATTTTCTATCTATCCCATCTCTCTCTCTCCTCTCTCTCTTTTTTATTTTTGATGTCTAGTGCTTCAGGCATTGCGCGGTCTGTCCCCCATCCGATAGGGCTTCGAGCGACTGCCATTCACAATCTTTGGCAGTACCACACCATTTAACTATTGTAATTGAACTGCACTCACAGAGGTAATAGAATTGACAAGATATGGTCCAATCCAGTGCATTTGTAGCTTACCTGGATGCTTCAATAATTTGTTGTCGTATAACAACACCATATCTCTGTGTTGAAATTGTTTGTTCTTTATGTGGAAATCATGCCACGCCTTTTATCGATATTTCTCAACGTGCTGGTGGAAACCTGTGATGAAATGGTCTTCATCCAACTGTATCAATTGTGCCATGCACTACTCTAGTACAACATCATCATCCATTCTATTTGCAGCGGTAATACGCAGACTAGGAACAATGTATTCCATAGGCATCACTTCCTCTTTCCCATAGATCAGTTTGAATGGTGTTTTCTTGGTCAATCTATTTCACATGGTGTGATAGGCCCACAATACTATAGGAATATTCAAATCCTAGTCATCTCGGTTAGTGTTGCATACCTTGGCAAGAGCGTGCTCCAATATTTTGTTGAATGCCTCCACTGTTCCATTTTCCTGTGGATGGTATGGTGTAATTTTCTTATGCTGAACCTACAATTATTCTGTCAGTGCTCTTACTATGCATTTGATAAAATGACGACCCAGGTCACTCATCAATATTATTGGGCATCCAAACCATGTGTCAATATTCTCAAATAGAAATTTGGCTGCCATCGCAGCAGTATAGTCCATAACTGGTGCAGCCTCTTCCCATCTCGTCAGGTAGTCCATCGTAGTGATTATGTAGTGCGCACCAGTTCTTTTCCCACATGGGTTGATCAAACCCACAATGTCTAATTCCCATTTATCAAAAGGTTTCAAAGTTACCTGGGGTACAAGTGGCATATCATCCCTTCACGATAGTTTTGCAATGCGTTGATAGACATCACAGCTCCTCGTATAACCTTCCACATCATTACGAAGAGTAGGCCACCAAAGCCTTGCGCGAAACACCTTCTGTGTGGTAGCCCGTCTTCCATTGTGTCATCCAAATATGTCAGCATGTGCTTCTTCCAGAATCTCCTCTTGTTCATGTGGTAGAAAACAACGTCGCAAAATTTCATCATGTCCCATCTTATACAAGTGTCCAACAATTAACTGAAAATCAAAATATTTCACCACTAATTGCTTCTTTTGAATTGTGGAAAGTTCTTATGGTGCGAATCCCGTTGTTAAGAACTTGATTATTGGAACATAATGGTCATTGTCCATGTCAACTCGGAATAATTGTACATCTGGCAGTCTATCTTCAATGTTAGTAGGTTCCTCACCCATCTCAATCCTGGACAAATGATCACGACCAACATTCAAGCGACCCGACTTCACGATGATCTCAAAATCAAATTCCTAAAAGAGGAGTAACCATCTGCATATATTCCCCCCCAACACAAGCTTATTGACCAGATACTTCAAAGCTGAATGGTTAGTAAACATCTTGAAGTGACCTCAAAGAAGATAATTCCTGAATTTATGCACTGCATAGACTATCGCTAGCCCTTCGCGCTCCGTGGTCGTATAATTATTTTTTGCGAATGATAGCTTCCGACTCACAAAAGCAATAAAGTGATCCAATTCATCGTCTCCTGGCTATGCAAGCACTACTCCTAGTACAACAAAAGATGCATCAACATGAACATGGAACTCTTTGTTCCAAATTGGGAATACAAGTATTGGTGCTAAAGCCATATTGGCCTTCAGTGTGTCAAAACTAATTTGGAATTCGGGACTCCACAGGAACCCATCATCCTTCTTCAACAATTTCTCCATAGGGGTAGTGATCGTGACATATCCTCTAATGAATTTGTGATAGTACCCAGTGTGTCTAAGCATTGCCTATAGCATCTTGACATTGGTCAGTGGCGGCAAGATCAGAATGAGTACAATCTTTGTAGGATCAACCAACAATCCTTGTTTGTACACAATGTGACCCAAGAATATTCCAAATGGTGCACAAAAGATGCACTTCTTAGAATTCATCGTGATCTAATGCTATCAACACCATTCTAGCATCAGTCAAAGATTGGACAAGTGATCCTTTATTAGACCATACACTATCTAGTCATCCATATATACCTAGAGGAACTTCTGGATGAAGTCTTTGAATGTCACAAGAACCACCCGGTAAAATATGGGAGGTGCATTCTTCAATCCAAATGGCATCACAATATACTGGTAGTTCCCCATTTTGTAACAAACATTGTCTTGTGGTGATATTCTTTTGCAATTCTGAAATGGTGGTACCCATAAAATCCATCTATGAATGAATACATCTCCTGGCCACCTACTTCTTCAAGTACTTCATCTGTGAACGGTGTCGAGAATGGATCATGCATGCAAGCATCGTTCAATTTTTTGAGGTCGACACAGATCTGGACTTCACCAGTCTTGTTGTCTTGGACCACCATAAGACTTATCCATTCTGATTATTCAGCAGGCTCAATAATCCTGACATCTAGCATCTAGTCAATTTTAGTATTGACCCTTTCTTTATATCACGGACTCAAGCAATATGGCCTATGTCGCATTGGTTTTGAGTAAGGTTTTAATGGGATTTTAATTTCTCCTAGGTCACCCAATATCCCTTTCATTTCTAAGAATTTGGTTGGAAACAAATCTTGAAACTCATGCAAGAGATCGGTGATCTTTTCCATGGTCTCCTCATCCCAGTAGTCCCCAACACTTGCAAATTTTGGATTCTCTTTTGTCCCAATGCTAACTTTCTTAATCTTCAGCAGCTGAGTCATGGGATCGATTGGTACATCCAGTGCTACAACATCGCAACTTCCTTCAGTCTCTGGAATGTTAATATTCTGCAACTCATCATTATCCTCTGGCTTTCCAGATATGTTATAGCATTCCATCATCAATTGCATGTGGAAATGCGCATGTGGATCCATAAGATATGTGACTGGCACAACTTTCAAGATGACATCCTATATGACATGAAGTGCATTATGGACATCTAGATTAGTGTCTACAAAAACAAAAGTTTAAGAGAAGCAAACCGTTAACTCCTCCTAGGTATTTATTTCTCTATGCAGCTCGGTGGATACGTACCAGGACCTTGACATTTCATCCAGAGTGTGAATAAAGGTGTGGACCCATTCATCCTTTGGTCATGTTTCCCATAGTGTTTGACACTCTGCCAAATGGTTGTTAGGGTCATTCTTCCCATCATACCTCCCAGTGTGGTACACCTATGTGGCATCTAAACGGGAGGTCATCATCCTGCGACACTGTGTCCATCTGGTAATCATTTTCTGATGAGCTTCCCACCAACAGGAATTTGTAGCCTTTAATGATTCCTCTAGTGCTAATATTCATTGTGGTTCTAAGACTCTATCCTCAAATATTTCTAAAAATGCAGAAAGCTTGGGAAACCCTTCATATAATCGAAATTAAACAATTTCAGTTGCAACATGGCGTAGAGACTATGTAATCATACCACACTTTATGAAGGATACCTCATGCATGTGGTTTTGCCAATTTTCAAGTGCATCATTAGAGTCAAAGGATGCAAAGATAGCACTACACCAACCAAGTTCCCCCTCAACAGTTGGGTGTATATAGTCTTCAAATATGTTGTATACATGATCCCACCCCTTAACAACTTTATCCTTCATAGGTTTAATGTATCTGCAGCCCTTGCTCGGATCCATGGGTGTGATAACTCGAATGTCCTGGTTCTCGAATGTAATCATTTGCTTCTTAAAATTAATCATGACCATACTATAATTATCCCATCCAATCCCCAAAAGTGCAGGATAGGATTCTTCCCCATTAAAAATTTCAATCATATCAAATTCATCATGTGTTCTCATACCTTCAACATCGACGACCAAGTTCGTTACCCATCTAGAGGGTTTCACCTTCGTTTGGTTCGACAATCGTAGCTGCATAGGGGACCAACCCATCATTGGGACCCCCATTATTTCCTAGGTGTGCTTAGTCAGGATGTTCACATCTGATCCCAAGTCCAGAATGACCGTATCCACCTCATAGTCACCAATCTAGATATGCATACACATCTCTTTACCTATATTTTTCTTGTGCAAGGAGTTCACTGCAGATTCTTTTAGCTCCTTTCCTGAATTGTACAACAACCTCTCCAGCTTAACAAGAGACTCAAGATCTCATGCCAGTGCTAAGAATTTCTCAAGGAACTGTTGCAGGGTACCATGTTGCCGCGATGATCCTGGTTCTAAGGATGAATCAAATGCGGATGGAATTTCATAGAAGGGAAACTTACTAGGATTTCATTCGATCGCATTCTACGTCTCAAAAAATGTCTCTTTTTTAGTCACAATATCAAACACTGCTTTCTTCTTCACAGTTAATCGAACTTGCAATCAGGGTCCATCATCTCCCGTCGTTGCACCTCCACGAGTGACAATGGTGATGTCGACATCTTGCGCTCTGGGTTCTGCTAAAATCGTCGCAACCGTTGGACCTTGAGTCTAGTTCATTGGAACAGTCTGAGCCAATGTTGGATTCTGGTTTATTAGTGAGCTCATTGGCTGATTCAGAGTCTAGTTCTGGAGTGAAACTTGATTATGGGCCTGACTCTGTAACTGATTCTGGGCTGGTAGCTGATTCAGAGTTTGTCATTGGGATTGATTTTGTAATTGCATAACGTTTCTTATCCTCCATCTCATGATTAACTATGGGTAGTTCTCCATGGTATGATCAATCACTGCATAGTATGTGCATGTAATGTCCCGGTTTTGACCCCGTTGCATTAGATGTATATGATGATGTATATATTGTAAATGATCATGGTGTGGAGCTAAAGGCCAAGGCCCCACCATTGATTGGTTATGCTAATGTTTAGATTTGAATTTGTCACCAATGGTATATCGGGGCATGCGGCATATGTTATGATGGTCATCATGTAAATATGCATCTACAATTAATTAAATGAACCCGACCAGCTACGATCGCAGCAACTAAATCGAAAGGGGCATGATTTTCACAAGGATAAGGATGTGGGGGAAATTTTTAAACTTTGGCCATGAGAGAAAAACCCATGTGTCTTCTTCCAACCACTCTCATTAAATAATTGCTACTGGTGGTTGAGGCAGTTAATTGCTTTGGGAGTGGGGTGGCAGGACTGTCAGTCCTCACCCTCACGCACACTCCACCCCATTGTTGACTTCACTATAGAGGAAAAACCTTCACACCCTCTCCAATTCGCGACCTCACAATTTTTGCTGTTCATCTCCACGCATTATCTCCATTGTCTAATTCTCTTCACGCACGGGCTCTGGGTGGATTGGGTCTTACACAGACATTTTCTTGGCTCCACGAGTTGCTGAGCCCCCATGCATTACAAATTCACGTCCTCCTGGTAGCTATTCACCTTCACGCACTTCCCATTTGGCCGCTCACTATTTTCACGCACAGGAATTTTCCTAGGTTTTACCCGCGCGATTTTCTCCTACAAATTCATGTTCTCTCCATTGCTGTGCATTCTCACGCAGAGGGATTCCTTCCCATTTTTGGTCTTCATGCACCGAATTTTGCTGGATTTACCCACGCAGCAGTTTTCCTCTGCGGATTGGTGAATAGTGTGGCTGTATCTTGTACTCACAGGATGATTGTGGGTTCTGCATTGTTGCTCACGCTCACCCACAGGCTGGGAGACTGTAATTTATTCCCCCAGCTCGGTCTGTATATGTTTTCTTAGTGATTTCGTTGCCCAGGACGGGCTGTGTTTTCCCACGTTGTTGGTTGTGGTTGTTGTGGTCTTCCTTACATGATAGGGACTGTTGTAAATTTTCCTGAGAGTCATTTTGGCCATGATAGGGCTAATAATGACTCAGAAGTCATTTTCCTGTTTAGGCTGTGACAGCTGACTTAGTTGCTTGTGTGCAATGGTTGGTCTTCAGACTGTGAGATGAGCAGGGATGTTGGATTATATTTGCTTGATAAACCTGGTGGCTGGAAACCACACAGATAGAGCTAGAGGGCTGTCCTTCTTCTCCATCACCCCTGAATAGCACTGGAAGGGAATGCAGGGCCTGAGGGACTGTGTAGCAGAGAAGGGACTGATTCCTTGTGTTGGGTGTGTTTGGGTGTCTTAGAGGTCAGGCTAGTTCTGGTGTAGGTGTTCTTGGCTCTGTAATGAGCTCACCAGCTTAGAAATATGCCTTCTACAGCTCCTTGATGGCCTCATAAACCCAACTCTATTGGCTTGGCTATGCTTGAGTATGCTTACCTATGCGTTAGCCTGCTAGTTCCCTTATTCCTTGGAGAATCATGCCCAGCTTGGGGGTGGCAGCGTTGCTGAGAGATTGAGGAGCACGCTGGCCTATGGTTGGGTGGAACGTTGCAGCGACGTAGCTGGTTGCGGAAGGAGATTTCATAAGATAAGTGATCTTGTTCATTTTACTTCTGCAACCTTATTTTCTGTCAATGATATGAAAATGATGAACATGTTGAATGAATGCTTGCTTAAATGTATGATGTTTCCACTGTGCCTGATAGATGTTTGCATCTGTGCATGATAAATGTTCATGTGTGTATGTTTAAGCATTCTATTTTAGTAATTTTGTGAAATAACATGTTCATGGGGCTCTTAGCCGCGGTGCTAGTAAAGTTGGGTCACGTCCTCTATGCCGGTCGGGGCATGGGGACGTGACAGTGCATGAGCACTGCAAGTGTGGGAAGTCTCTCTGATAATTCTTTAATAGTCCACAATTATAGCATTGGACATATGTGCAACCTTGTCCCCCCTCCATGTCCAAAACCTCCTCCTCAGCCTTTAAATCCTCCGTGAAATCCCCCTTGTTGTGGGTGTTGTAGCTGAACTACCTACTCCAGTGGGGGATTCGGTTGTTGCTGAAAAAAATGCGTCATTTGAACATATTGTAGCTTCTCTTGGGCACGTATCTTTGGTGTGGCCATCTGCATGACACCGAGTACACCAAATATCTGCCCATTCCTCCTTAACTTTCTTGATATCTTGTAGCTGGAGTGTGAGTTTCGCTAGTCACGCTTGAATTCGATTCATCCCAACTGCACTCTCCTTGATAGGTGAAGCTTCGAGCTTCATTGCAACCTCCAGGGATTCGCTCTGCATCACTATCTTTTGCTGCATCAATGGTTTCCAGATATGAGAAACCAATGCCGTGATAAACCATTCTTTATGTTGGACATCGCTCATAGAAAACATTAATCTAGCCATTAGTGTTTTGAACCTCTGATCAAAGTCCCAAATTGTCTCATTAGGAAATTGCTTGATTTCCTTCAGTTCTGTAATGTATTTGTGCTTTCGAATTTGGTTTTCTGAATTCGTCGATTAGTCCAATCCAAATCTCATCCAATGTCTTCTCTAGAGTCCCCTAAGGAACTTGGATAAAATTCATAAACCAATCGAGCACACGACCCCTCAGAGTAGTCACTAACTGCCCTTTATTTACATCATCGTTAGTGGTATGTCCAACAATCCACACTACTTCACATAGAAAACAATACTACTCGGGATCATCAGTCACGTTTCCATGGAACAAATGTAGCTTAATGTCATCACTTTCCATCCTAGGCCACCTTCTAAGAGATGCTGATCTACTACTAGACTGTTTTTGGCATGTCGGGAAAGTCGAAGTGGGACTTGGATTTTTTCCTGAGTTTGGAGTAGTGGGAGGAGGCGTGGGTATGTTGCTGTCAGGGTTTGATATTATTGCCATTTTGGGCATATCCTACACCTAGTATTCCTTTTCGTCACTATATAGTTGCTTCGTCCCATGTTGTTTTCCTTCTCGGTCTTATGTCCCGATCATAGAAGGAACTTCCCTTGTCCTTTGCTTCTTCTCTAGTCAAAACCTTGCTCCTCCCCTTGTACAACCACTTCCTTCCTTGTCTTCCCTCACAATATCATCTAAACTTGCACCCATATACCCCTTACTTTCTCATCTATCTCCCCCCTTGGTCGTGGTATCCACAGCCTCCGCACACCAGGGTGCTACTACTCTAGGTGCAGCTTGAGTATACCCTTTTCATAGACCAGCATTTTAATCGACAATTGAAGCGACAATAAGAACCTACCTCTGGGTCCGTTGAAGAATTACCTCTCTACTTCACTATAATATTTATTGGTTTTGATAGCAAACTCTGTGATATATCCCTCTAGGATGCTATCCAACTAGACCTCGATGGTGCGTGATGCTCCATTATTAGTTTCCTATAGCTCCTACATTAGTTCAAGGGTCCAGGCTATCAGTTCTCTTCCTTGAATGTTCATCTTTCTAGTCACTCATACAATGTGATAGGAAACTTGCTGAATAAATATTCATGTGGACCGTCGTGGATATATCTTTCTAACCACTTGTCTGTTGTCAACCCAGGGTTCTGATTTTCTTCCTCAAAAAACTCTCTCAACTTTTGATCAAACCAATATTGGAGTTTTGTCTACATCAAATGACACATCCATTGTTGGGTAACCATTTGTCAAGTGCAACATCCCCTGCTCTCAGTCGCAACGTGGTCCTGACAACGGAGCCATTTGTTGGCACAATCCCAACCAACAAAACCAATTTGACAAGGGTTCCACTTTGTCGATGTGGAAAATTCCACGATCTCCCTATGTGTCATGCCAGACATGTTTAACCCCGTCCAGTAACACCCACAGAGCGGATGAGGTCTCACCCGAGATGTTCAAGGGAGAGATGCTGGAACCAAGTTTCACAAGTAAAGAGGAGGGTTGGGGAATCGACTGTTCATCAACTTAATTTCCAAATCTAATCTACTTTATTCCTTAGAAACAGAACCATTCATCATGTCGAATTATTCATTCACCATTTTAGCAAATATACCAGTGCAGAAAACAAATCTAAACAATGGTAGTATTCATAAGCCAAAAATCATCGCATCATTCATTCATATGCAGATTTATTCATCATTCAGCATCATAATCGCAACAGTGTAAAATAGGAAAATAAAAGAGGAAACATAAGCTCAGATCAACCCACATCACATTATATTAAATCTGCAAAACAAATTGTAGATCAGAACAAACCCCGATCCAATATCACTATGTCTAGTATTACATCCAACATTCACTCTTTCTCTCTATCTCGCTATATCTTCTTACATGCATAATTCTTCTATTTATAGGCTTGCTCCTTTACAATCAAGGTCCACTTCTAACTAACTTATAACAAACTTCTAACTAATTTAACCCCTAAGGACCAATACTCCGAAGAAATGGTCAATGAGTACAACAAGTGACATGAAAATATAGAAAGTGGAATATTTTCCACCTATCACGCTATATTTGTCTTACACAACGTTGCATGAGTATGCACGATATCCTAGATGTTTCACAACTCAATTATCTACAACCCCTTACCAACACCAATCTAATAATTGAGCTGGAAGTATCCAAAGGTTGCTGGATGAGAAAGAAAAAGAGATTCAGTTATTGAAAAAGAAGATTCTCATACCTTGCACCTAGCTAATACAGAGTCCTGAACTAGCTGAGATAGAAAAAGAAAAGGAGAGCCTGAATAATCAGCTCATGGATTGTCAAGAAAACTTATTGACATTTGTTGATAAATAAAATCAAAGGCAAAAAGACATGGCCTTGGTAGTAGAAAGTGATAAAGCCATGAAGGAAAATTTAGAAGAAATGGAAAGAAAGTTGAAGGACAAAGAAATAGAGCTAGAATTGAGGATCATTTCTCATGTGGCTAGATCTAGTAAACAGGGCATAGTCGAGGCTATGTCACATGTAAGCCTTAAAGAGTTGGAAGTAACTGGTTTGAAGAACCAAAATAAAAATTTGGAGGACACAAATAGAAAGAGAGAACTACAAAGGAAGAAATTGGAAGACAAATGTAAGGAATTGGTGGATAAGAACAACAAATTGACAAAACAAGTTACGGGACAGTCAACCTTACAGGGAGAAAAACATCTCATCTGGGATGTACTGATAGCATAAGAAGCCAAGATCAGGCCTTCTTTTGATTTTATTCTTGATAAGGATATTGTTACACAAGCTGCTATAAAAAATGTCTTGATGGTAAAAAAAGTGTTAAATAAGAAGCCTATTGGCACAGCTTATAATGCAATGATGTTTTTGAACAACTTGACAGAAGAGGAAATAAAGAAAGGAAATATCCATGAAAGGGTTTTGGTTATCACATGGGAAAGGAAAGTGGTAAATAAATATCATCATTTGGGAATAGTTGAAGCAAAAAATAATGTCATGCATCATCAAATCAAAGAATTCATTGAACTGTTTAATCCTTTATTTAGAAGAGGACTCCCTTTCTTATGGGAATAAAAAGGAGGAATGTGGTCTCAGAAAGAATATAATGACAAGTTAATCAGTTGTAGATTAGATCACAAATATTTTGATGACATGCAACATCAATCCTTGTCTAGAAAAACATTGATTGATAAATTAACTTTATATTTCGAGATGTTGTTTGACTTCAAAGCCATATGTACAAAATTTCCATAGTTCTCTTATGCTGAAAACGTGGAGATCAATGTAATGGCTAAGGAGATGACCATCTAGATCTACCAACTACTAATCAATGGAAGACATTTGATAACTATGGGAGAAGTAAATATAGGTTTCACCAATAGGATCCTTATGGTGTTACCTCAGGGTCCAGAGGAGGAATCTTGGATAGTTTTTGAAATTGTATGGATTAGGGATGAGGACTGGTGTACCACATTTAGAGTTGTAAACATTTTACATTTATTAATAAAATTTTATACTGTTAGGTGTAATATATATGGTGAATTCTACTATTTAACACATATGAATTATGTATTTGTTGCATTCAATTATGTCTGGTATATTAATGTTCTGTTATAATTGGTTTTTCTTTTCGAATAATTTTTTCATTATATATGAAATTTGTAAGTTTGAAACGATAATATACATTTCCTAGCATGTGGTTTATTGTGAATATGCTTCTATACTATCTTCAAACTATCCAAAAAAACTCTTATTATATCCTTTTAGATATGGTTGGATGCACCATACAACACTCTAGAGATCTACACTCTTAGAATATTTTTATCATCATCCTATGAGCTGTGGCGGGCATTTTCCTAAGGCCAGTTATGTATATTTTACCAATAATTCCATACTTGGACTATTTTTTATCTTCTCCTAGGCTCGGACTAATTTCTCTAAACCACTTTTTCAAGGATACTTGGACCAATATTCCCAAACTTAGCCAATTTCCCAATTTTAACTAACTTGTTGTATTTCTTTAGAACGATGTCATAATGCAACAATGATTTCAACTTCATTTCACATCATCATCTATTCCATGCCATACCATGCGAGCATATTCCTTAGTGTGAGCAGCAACCTTAATGCGGGAATCAACCTTAATGAGGGCATCACTTAGCCCCTTTAAAACACTTAGCTATTTTTTCTTTGTCTGTAGTATGCAAAATAACATTTTTATTCGATTTTGGTAGGTTTATATTTTCCTTATATGGTCACCATAACAAAATCCAAGAGGATGGAAAGATATCCATTTCAACAATGAACAGGACCATATCATCTGATGAATTGTATAATCAAAGGAACACCCACTTTCGG
This sequence comes from Pseudotsuga menziesii, assembly GCA_001517045.1. Lineage (NCBI taxonomy): Eukaryota > Viridiplantae > Streptophyta > Pinopsida > Pinales > Pinaceae > Pseudotsuga > Pseudotsuga menziesii. The sequence continues at coordinate 28,917 of LPNX010742830.1, forward strand.
TTATTTCCAAGTGGTCTCTCAAACGTTTTGTCTAACACTTGAACAATTCTCTTCAAACCCTAGGTCACCAAGGTGATTTCATTTTTCCTTCAAATTTTGCAAGTGATATTCACAATGGGTATAGTTCAACAAGGTGAATCCATCAAGACCACTTTCATATTTTGGATATTCTTTCTCTCTCTTAGGCGGGCATTTTTCTAGAGCAGTGCAAATATGGCTGAGAGGCACTTTTGGCATATTGATATCTTCTTCCTGAAAGACTTTTTGGTCAGGCTAATTATATGGTTGGATGCACCATACAAGATTCTAGAGATATACACTCTCATAATATTGTGAACATAATCCTATGAGCTGTGGTGGGCATTTCCCTAAGGCCAGTTAGGCATATTTTACCAATAATTCCATACTTGGACAATTTTTTATCTTCTCCTAGGCTTGGTCTAATTTCCCTAAACCATAGTTTTGGAAAGTCCATAAATTATTCTTCAAGGTCTCTTTGGACAAACAGAGACCATTGTTGAGTATAAAAAACAACATCCTCCAATATCCCCATTTGTTGCAGGTCATTTTCTTCAACAAACCATTTGTGGCAGGTATCCTCTTAAGGCTACTTGGACGAATATTCCCATACTTAGTGAATTTCCTAATTTTCACTAATTTGTTGTATTTCTGAAGAACGATGTCATAATGAAACAATGACTTCAAATTTATGGCACATCATCATCTATGTCGTGCCATGCCATGCAGGCATCGTCCTTAGTGCGAGATTTAACCTTAATGTGAACATCACTTATCCCCTTTAAAACACTTATCTGGTCACCATAAGAAAAAAAAAGAGCATGGATATATATCCATTTCAACAATGAACATGACCATATCATCTGATGAATTTTATCATCAAAGGGACACCCCCTTTCGGTTGTTTCCAAGTGGTCTCTCAAACTCTTTGTGTAACACTTAAGGAGTTCTCTTCAAACCCTAGGTCACTAAGGTAATTTTATTTTTCCTTCAAATTTGGCAAGTGAGATTCCCAATGGGTATATTTAAACAAGGTGAATCCTTCAAGACCACTTTCATATTCTGGAGCTTCTTTCTCTCTCCTTGGTGGGAATTTTTCTGGAGCAATGTAAATATGGCTGAGAGACACTTTTGGCAGATTGATATCTTCTTACTAAAAGACGTTTTGGTCAAGCTAATTATATGGTTGGATGCACCATACAAGACTCTAGAGATCCACAGTCTAATAATATTTTTGTCATAATCCTATGAGCTATGGCAGGCATTTCCCTAAGTCTAGTTAGGCATATTTTACCAATAATTCCATACTTAGACAATTTTTTATCTTCTCCTAGGCTTGGTCTGATTTCCCTAAACCACGGTTTTGGAAGGTCCATAAATTCTTCTTCAGGGTCTCTTTGGACAAGCTGGGACCATGGTTGAGTAAACAAAACAATAGCCTACAATATCCCCATGTGGTGCAGGCATTTGTTTCAACAAACCATTTGTGGCAGACATCCTCTTAAGGCTATGTGGACCAATATTCCCATATCCAATTTCCTGATTTTCACTAATTTGTCGTATTTCTATAGAACGATGTCATAATGCAACAATGATTTCAACTTCATGCCACATCATCATCTATGCCATTCCATGCCATGTGGGAATCATCCTTAGTGCATGAATCAACCTTAATGCGAGCATCACTTAGCCCCTTTACAACACTTAGCCTTTTTTTATGTCTTTAGAATGCAAAATAAGATTTTTATAATATTTTGCTAGGTTGATATTTTCCTTATCTGGTCACCATATGAAAAACCAAGAGAATTACTCAATATCCATTTCAGCAATGAAAAGGACCATATCATCTGATTTTTTTTATCATCAATGGAACACCCTGTTGCGAGCATTTCCAAGTGGTCTCTCAAACTCTTTGTCTAACACTTAACTAGTTCTCTTCAAACCCTAGGTCACCAAGGCAATTTCATTTTTCCTTCAAACTTGGCAAGTGAGATTCCCAATGGGTAGAGGCCAACAAGTTGAATCCATCAATACCACTTTCATCTTCTAGATCTTCTTTCTCTCTCCTCGGTGAGCATTTCACTAGAGCAGTGAAAATATGGCTAAGAGGCACTTTTGCCAGATTGATATCTTCTTATTGAAAGACTTTTTGGTTAGGCGAATGACATGGTTGGATGCACCATACAACACTATAGATATCCATAGAATCATAATATTTTTAATGTCATCCTATGAGCTATGGAGGGAATTTATCTAAGGCTATTTAGGCATATTTTACCAATAATTCCATAATTGGTCAACTTTTTATCTTCTCCTAGGCTTGGTCTAATTTCCCTAAACCACAGTTTTGGTAGGTCCATAAATTCTTCTTTAGAATCTCTTTGGAAAACTTGATACCATGGTTGAATAGAAAAAATAAAAGCCTACAATATCCCCATGTGGTGCGGGCATCCTCTTAAGGATACTTGGACCAATATTCCCATACTTGGCCAATTTCCTGATTTTCACTAATTTGTCGTATTTCTCCAGAACAATGTCATAATGCAATAATGATTTCAAATTCATGCTGCATCATCATCTATGCCATGCCATGCCATGCAGGAATCATCCTTTGTGCAGGAATCAACCTTAATGCGGACATCACTTAGCCCCTTTACAACAGTTAGCCATTTTTTGTCTTTAGTATGCAAAATAAGATTTTTATTCTATTTTTCCAAGTTGATATTTTCCTTATCTGGTCACCATAAAAAAAACCAAGAACATGGCTATATATCCATTTCAAACATGAACAGGACCATATCATCTAATGATTTTTATCATCAATGGAACACCCCCTTATGAGCATTTCCAAGTGGTCTCTCAAACTCTTTGTCTAACACTTAACCAGTTCTCTTCAAACCCTAGGTCACCAAGGTGATTTCATTTTTCCTTCAAAATTGGAAAGTGATATTCCCAATGGGTAGAGGCCTACAAGGTGAATCCATCAAGACCACTTTCATCTTCTGGAGCTTCTTTCTCTCTCCTCAGTGGGCATTTTTCTGGAGTAGTGCAAATATGGCTGAGAGGCACTTTTGGCAAATTGATATCTTCTTATTGAAAGAATTTTTAGTGATGCTAATTATATGATTGGATGCACCATAAAAGACTCTATATATATACGATCTCATAATATTTTTATCATCATCCTATGAGCCATGGTGGGAAATTCCCTAAGTCTAGTTAAGCATATTTTACCAATAATTCCATGGACATTTTTTTATCTTCTCATAGGCTTGGTCTGATTTCACTAAACCACATTTTTTGTTGTTTTTGCATGTTTTTGCAGGTCCAATTTCCCTAAACCACAGTTTTTTCATGTTGGGCGTGGATATGAGTAAAGAAATCCAAAATTGACTTGCTTCAGTAAAATGCATGATCATGCCTGATTTCATTTTCCCATACCTCAACCTGTCATACACGTGATGAACTAATTGAGTGTAAAATACGTCATATAATCTTATAAACCTGTAAATGGCAGTTTTTGCTTTTCTGTACTAGTCATATTCTAAAATATCAATTGAGTGTCAAATACGTCACTTAACAAACCATCAAATTCTATGATTCGATGAACTTGAATCAAGTCGGATTCTGATGGCATTGAGAATGATTGCATCACCTAGACATGAACTTAGCATTTCCTCATGATTAACCTTTTTTTTCCACCTTTCAATTATTCGAAGGGCCAACATAGTACACATATCCATATTTGTCCTGATGTTATAGCGGATTTCACCACTCTAGGTGAATCACACTTTGTATGGCCTTCCCCTGTCCTGCTGTAGACTCCTTGGACCCTATGGACCACTTTTTGTCCTTTGATGTTTCCTTGATCATCCCTAAAAACACATGAAAAATTATATACGTGACTTTTTAACCCATAAGCGTGTACATATGCGGGTTTGACCACTAAAACTGCGTACATCGGGATGTGTGCATAATCCAAATCCTTTTGGAGTTTTCCTTGACATGGATCCGACTCATTCGACTCATGGCCTTCCCTATGCCTTGAGATCGCTCAGATTCGACCTTTCATTATCCCTTTGAAAAGCTATATAAGGAACCCCTTGGTACATTGAAGGCAGAAGAGAGAATTGAGAGCAAAGAAACTATAGTCCATTGTTGCCAAAACTTATGCTTGAGTCTACATCCCTTTGTCCCTTGGAGCACTTTTGTGTTCTTCCCAAGTTTGCCTTTTGCTTGTGAGCTTGCTATCGAGAGATGGAGGATTGAATTGGTGGAGGCCCAAGTGGGGGATTCAGTTTCTCTGGTTCGCAGATGTGCCGTCAGAGGTTGTATCTTGTAATCTTTGATTTATATTAATAGAAATATCTTTTCCTGTCCAATAATGTGTGTTTGAATGATTATTTTCTCCATTGGATTATGTCAAATGATTATACATTATTGATTATATATGCTAGAATAGATCTAACACCATGATATATAGAATGCTTGTATTGTTTACTTGTTGTTGAGGAAGTAATAGATCAATTCAAGCTAAAGATTGGAAAGCTCAACGGGGATCTACTTCAACCGTCCGGAATAAGGTACGAGGTCTGATCCTTTAGTGTTAGACATTTAATTTCTATTGCATATTGGAAAGGATTGATTTCTGGAGTCAAGTTGTCTGTTGTGGTACCTCAAGCCATAGGAATTTCTCTCCATAACAGAATTGGCGACTCCGCTGGGGATTTCCTAGTAGTTATCCTTTGGGGGTTGTTTTCTCGGCATTCAATGAATTTGAATTGCTCTTTCTCTCTTGTTTCTGTGTCGGGTATGGGGGCATGTATGCCTGGTAGAGTTTGATTGGTGTGAAGTTTGTCTTAGCCTATCTGTTTGCCTTGATTTTATGCACCTTTCTTCCTGTACGTGGGTTTTTGACTTACAGTCGCATATACACGCGGTTCCCTCTGCGATTTCCGCGTATACACGCGGGTTTACTACGAACAGTCACGTATACCCTTGATTTTGCCTTTTTGTGGAAGATAATTGGTTGCTGGGTGAATTCTGTTAGTTGCTGAGTCTCCTTTGACACTGCCTAAGTCTGTTCAGACCTCTGTTTCTGACCAAAAACGTTTTTTTAGGCTAAATTTTTTTTTATTAAGTTCTTGTCATGGCATTTTTGATTTTTTGTTTCAGATTAGTGCATTAGAGTTCTTTTACCATAGTACTTTGCTTGAATGCTATTTGGGTGTGCTTGCAGAGTCTAGGGTTTGTAGAATCATTTTTTCTTTTTGCATCTCTTTTATTTTCAAAAAATCCAAAGAAATTTGCTTATCATCATGCATTGCATTTTTCATTTTGCATTGTACTTGCACTAGATCTAGATTTTCTTTGGAGTACTAGTTAGGACTTCATATAGGAAAATTTGCATTTATCATTTGGAGAAGAAGTGTGCATTTTACTTCATGTTGTGTCATAACCACTAGCTGCACGATCATATCCCTTTTTTGAGTAATAAAGCCAACTAAAATCAATGCTAAATAAAATGAACTACACTCTTTTCTTTTCTAGGGTGCACCAACAAGCTTAGGTTTTAGGATCTTGGAATAGTTCATTGTAAGTCAATTCTCAAAGATCACTAAACAACAACATCTAGGTGTCTGTCCAGGTGAGTGTGTGAAACCCTTGGTATAACCAGTGCTTCTCAGGATCCTCCTCTCAAAAGGGAGTTAAGCACGAGGCAGTGTGAGCGGTTATTGATTGGGACGACCCCTAGTCATAACATGAGTAGCACCAGAGATATTTCCAGGATTTTATTCATATCTGGGGGCTCTTTCGAGAGTTTTGGGCTTTGCTACCCTACCCATACGGTCAATCCCGCCTGCGACTGTTCGCTTGAGCATTGATTATATTGAGGTGACCTTAGTGGCCTTACCTAGGATATCGAGGGGGTACTTTGCAGGGGTTATTCTGCAGGTGTCCCGGCTAGGTTGGGGTCGGATAACACAGTCGCTTTAAGCGTTGAAGCTGAGGGACACAATATATGGTTACGTACCTTCGCTTGTTGTGTATGGGAGTCTCAAGCCTCTCCTAGGCGAGACATACCTGCTTCATTCGGGAGCTCACTTATCCAGCCCTTATTTGCTTGAATTTGGCTTTAGATTTTATTAGTGATTTCTCTATGCACAATAGTTGGCCTAGGGTTTACGTAAATAGAGAGTCTTTGCTATTTTTTTTTGAGTCATTATGGATTTGAGTGCGGTTCCTCACCGTTCTCGTCGTTTAGCAGGGATTTTGCCTTCTACTTCTCCTCTTCCTTTGGGAGAGAGACCTAGACAGTCCAGGTGGACTATGTCACACATTGATTCACACACCATGGGAGACCATTCAGAGAATATTCCTGAACCACCTCCTCCCATTCGTGTAGATGATGGGGAATTTACACCTACTTATGATCCTTCAACCGACTTAGCTGAGTTAGGTCCTGTGATTTCTGAGATAGGAGCCATGCATGATAGACCTACTCACTCTAGGGCGGATTCCCCATTGACATGTTACCGGTATGGAATGCCGGAGGACACCGAGACCCATTTTGAACCTGCCAACACTAGCTATGGTAGTTAAGCTACGTCTGGTTTCCCTACACACGATTTGACATTTCATGTCGAACCTGACTTTGAGCCTAACACTATGCCTGGGGGCACTCTCATTCCTTACCATGCGGAGAGGTTTGGGAGCACTAGTCACATTGCACCTTCCGTCCCAGTGGTGGAAGCTACATCCTATATCCCTCCTAGGTCTAAGGTTAGCGACCCGATTAGGATACTAGATCCGAGACGAGTGATGATAGGAAGTAATACATATATTATTACTCACGTTCCTTCATCCTTGGTCCTTAGTTCTTCAAATGTACATCCTCCACCTTATTCACGTGGTCCTTCGAGCTAATATATGGCTATGAGTCAGGTCCATACTGCGGTTATTAGACCGATTGTGTCTCAAGTTCACATACCGCCCACTTCTTCGGGAGGCTATGTTCATGCTTCTAGAGGTCATATTACTACTTTCGGGGTGTATATTCCTACTTCTGGAGCATATCTTCCTACCTACGGAGTGTCTCATGGGGCATCGCAAGCGATGACCTATGGACCCTATTATGGGATGCAGTATGGACAGGTTTCTTCGCCTTATGGAGGCGGGTATCAGCATCCTGCTTACTATTCTAATTATGGCTTTGTAGCTCCTACTAGTCAAGGTCCACCATACTATGGTACTTCCACGCCGCCCTATACGGGTCAGACAAGAGGAGGACACTATGGCCAAGGCCATGGTGGTAATCAACCCTATATGAACCAGGGAGTGGTCCATAGACCTCATCATCCTAGGCTCCCTTTCCTCACGACACTTAATATTTCTGACTTATCGAGATTGACGAATGATCCTGTGGCTCATGACTCGGCTTAGCCAGCTATCCCTACCAAACTCCCTTCGGACATACCTAAGTTCAAAGGCAAACCGGGAGAGGATCCGAGCGAACACGTTACTATGTTTCACCTATGGTGTTATTCGAATTCATTACATCAGGACTCAGTTCGTTTAAGACTATTTCAATGCACCCTCATAGGGCTTGCTGTGAAATGGTATATAGAGTTACCTAAGGGAGCTTTCGCTTTGTTCGACGACATTGTGATGACTTTTCTTAATCACTTCCAGCTACCAGTGCGCTATGACGTTGGTACTGAACTCTTGTCGACATTTCGGCAAGATAAAGCCACACATATTTATGATCATATTCAAGAGTGGCATAGACGGAAGAGGTCAATTAAAGCTTTTATACCACCGGAATTCCTCCTCGAGTGGTTCCTCAAGTCATTATTGCCATATATAGCAAAGGATGTTTCCACATCCGGAGTGCAGAATGAGGAACAAGTGATTTTTAGGGCGTAGGAAATGGACTTGATCTATGCTCAGTCCAGTTTGTTGTATGAGATTATTCCCAATGCCCCTCGTTCCAGTTTCGATCCCAAAGTCAAACCTGGACCACATGCCGATGGCATTGTGAGTTGTGCAAGTGCGAAACCTGTAGATTCGGTTGCAAAACAAGCTAGTAAATTGTCAATCAATCAATCTGCTTCGGGACAAGCTACGGCTTCGTCTCAACCCACCCAAATGGTGAATGTACTTTCTGTGCAATTGTCGGACCAGAAGGGTAACCAGTAGCCCGGACATAATAGAAAAAAGGGTAAAAATAATAATCGAAAGGGTGGGAATAAGAATGAGAATGCTAACAATAATGACAAGAACGGTAGAAATGCTGGGGGGGACAAGTAAGAGAAATGTAAGGTTAAGTTCCCTTGCAAGCTATGTAAGGACTGTTGGGACGCGCACCCTAATGACCCTTAAGATGGATAACTTCGTGAGTGGGGACTCAAAATAGTCTTAGGGGTGTCCGGGTTAAGTTAAGACTCCTTTGTTGTAATAAACCCTTGGTTGAAATCCAGGGTTTAGGGTTTAGGGTTTTGGGTGCCCATGGTTTAAGACCATCGTTTTGTAAAAATGTGCAGTATAAATAAGCGCTTGTGTAAAGAAGATAGGTTAGGGTTCTTTTTAAGATGAAAGAAAGATTAAGGCGAAGCTAAGGTTGATTTGGTAAGGAAAGGTTAAGTCCCAGCTGTGTGCATGGACGACCTCTGCAGCTGTGTGCGCAGAGGATTTTGTAAAGAAGATTGAGGAAAGAACTGCAACTATGTGCGCAGGGGCCTGCTACTGTGTGCACGGATTTTAAGGATTGAAGGTATCTACAGCTGAGTGCGCAGATCAAACTGTGGCTTTGTAGCAAGTTGAATAGAACACAGTTTTGTGGACGTAGCCCCTACACTGGGGGTGAACCATGTTATATCCGGTGTTGTGGTTTCTTGTGCTGTTCTGTTTCTATTTCTTTTATGCATTAATAAATGTATACATCTGATAAGTTAGATCGCTGCTAACATTTAGCTTCGCTGTGAATTCCCTGTAGTGGGTTGAGCAAGTCACGACTGTTTGTTTATCTACGAAGTAGTATGTGAATGAATGGTAAAAGCTTTATAATTATTGTTTAATAAGGTTATTAAAAGGCTAAGGTACAGTAATCCCCCTCTCTGCCTGCAGAAACCTGATTCTGCGGCACCCCCATTGCTGTTTCGGGTGAGACTGTAACCTACGCGTAGGTTGTTGCCGAAAGGGCCAACACAGTGGGTCTTTTGTTGGTGTGACACATAAGGATTAAACCCGGGTCTGCCCTACTGCCCAACAAATTGGTTCCGTTGCCGGGACTTGAACTCAGTACCTGCTCAAGAGGGGTTTACATTGTACCTTAGGGGCTATGTTCTGGAGGCCCTCGGTGAAGGAAATCGGTGATTGATTTGCTGAGAATTGTCTGAAATTCGTGCAGCATGAGAATACGAATCCGTGTCGAAGCGCAAGTGACTGTTTACAAAGGTTTTTTTTTTTTTTTTTTTGAGACGCTTATGAAATTTTTTTTGGTAGTTTCCACATAGAGTTGCACCAGTGGTTGTCTAGGTTAACAGAGAGGAGGACGAACTTTCAAAGCTCGACGAATTCCTGTGTGGACCCCCGCAAGGTGGTAAGTTTTTGAATTTATTTAGTTTAAGGATTACAATACTATTGGCCGAAAAGGGTACATTGCTGTTTGAATCGGACTATTAGTTTCGTCATACCAACATATGTTTGCAAGTAACACTCCCTTCGACGAGCAAAGTGGGTTGCTACAGAACGAAAAAAGGTATAAGAGAGATTTTGACCCCTCTTCCTTAGGTCAGGCTACTGCGTCCACCCCTGTAAACCCTGAAGCGTCAGATTCCGAAGAAAACCCTTCGGTTTGAAACTCTCCGGTCACCCCGCAACGCTACTCCGCTACCCCTGGAAGTCCATCGCCGTCTGAGGGTCAACCAGGCCCGAGTATTCCAGCCACAGGCCAGTCTGCCCCCCACCCCCCCAGAAACTCCATGGCCCACCTCATTGATGACATTAAACTCCCCATCTTTAAAGGCACGGGATCAGAGGACCCCGAACAGTTCTGGTTTCTCTGCGAAGCAGTATGGAACGCGAAGAAAATTACAGATCCGGATGTGCAAGCCACGCAGCTCATTACTTCCTTTCAGGACCGGGCTCTGACATGGTTCATGAAATTTTCCAGCACTCAGAGCCCTACTTTAGGCAAGATCAAGGCGGCCATAATCAAAGAATTTAAGAAGCCTAAATTGGAGTCGCAGAGCATCACTGAACTCAAGGAGATTCAACAGCGGCATGGCGAATCAGTGTGGGACTTTGATCAGAGATTCAAAGTTCTACTGGACCAAGTGAGCTTTACCATTAGTCCTGCACAGCACAAGGAATGGTTTATTGCAGCATTGTTACCACATATCAGAACTCCACTCATGCAACATAAGTTTGCTGACCAGCAAGAGGCTCTGGAAATCGCAATGAAACTAGAGACTGCCCCTGTTGGATATGACTCTGGTATTGCGCAAATCCAAGCGCAGCTAGCCACAATGGCCTTAGAACTTCGTGAGATGAAAAAGGGAAAACCTGATCGTGAAGAGGTTTGGTGTACGCAATGTCGGACCGAAGGTCATGACAAGGAATGGTGCCCTCTGGTAAACAAGTACTTGCAGACCGGTACGCCGAACCCCTTCCCACCACAAGTTCTCTATTGTGAGCTCTGCAGAATGACAGGTCAGCACCGACCTGAGAACTGTTACCTGCTGCAAAGGTATGGGCAGGGACCTAAGAACCCCTACTATAATTTTTGTAAATCTGTCGGTCATAATGAGGATGAGTGCCGCACCTATGATGCTTACCGGGTGCACACTGAAGGCTCAAGTAATGATAATTATGGTTACCAGGGGGGTGCCTCGGGACGAGGTACTTCTGGAGGCCGTGGTGGCATGGGCGGGCGAGGCCGAAGCCAATTCATGTGTTACAATTGTAACAAAGCTGGGAATTTGGCTCACGACTGTCGGTATTGCCGCACAGTAGATCATGTGATTGAGCAGTGCCCCTAGTTGATAGCCAAGATTTAGGCACGGCAGACTGCCCCTACTCAGAACCTCTAGATGATTTCTGTGGAGCCCTGCCCTGCTGCGACCATCAATGTCATTACAAGAAGTGGAGTTACGACACACGTCCAAGATACGCCAAACTGACCTGCCAAAGCTCTAGTTCGTAAGGCCCCTGAGAAAATCCCTGCATTTGATATCATCAGAGAGAAAGAGACATTCATGGAGGCCAAGAAAGATTTTGCTGGGTCGCCACCCCGTGACGCGTCGCTGGATAAAGTAAGTATACTATCTACCTTTTCGCAAAGTTGCCTCAAACTTTTAAGAAATCAAGCTGCTCTGAATGAGCTGCAAGACGTCATCGCTTCCTGCGAATCTCTGCAAAGCTGTGGTCAGGACAAAACTGTGCATCGAGTCAGCAGGACTGGCAGGGAAATGCGATTGAATGCTTAGATAGGGGCGTATGATATGACCGATGTTATTCTAGACTTAGGGTCTGATGTAAATGTTTTAACCAAACAAACCTGGGAACAAATGGGGAAACCTACCCTTTCCTGGTCCCCTATACAGTTGAGGCTAGCCAACCATCAAAATATTGTACCTTTCGGAAGATTCCTGGATCTCCAAATAGATATTGACAGAGTCAGCACCTTCGCGGACTTCGAAGTAATTGAGATCATTGATGACAGCAACCCTTACCTGGCCCTGTTAAGAAATTGAATGGGCGATGGCAAATGCCGCAGTCATCAACCTAAAGAAGAGACAGATGGTCTTCGAAGGGAAAGACTTCAGGGTCATCTTGCCCCTAGATCCTTCACAAGGGGAATGGTACACCGAGCCACTACGCCATGAGGATCAAGCTGATGTAGAACCCATCTCTGTTATCACGGCACAAGAAGAAGGTTATGAGGATCCTCCGGCCACAGGGTGGGAGTCTGGTAGCTCCTGTATGACGGACTCTGAAGATGAATTAGAAAGCTGGCAACACCGATTATCTGAGCACCATAGGGGCAGCAATGTCTGCCTTACCAAGTCTCTCAGATGGGTCAACTCACAACCCAGAACTATACCTGTGTATGATGGTTCAACAGATCCTGAACTGTTTATTGCACAATTCTCGGATCAGATACCTGACCTACAGAAAAGGGAGGCCCTGGAGTTAGCATTTAGAGCCATAGCAGTTAGATGGTGGATGAGCCATAAGAAACAGATCCCTACCTGGAAAGCATGTCAGAAGCTCCTTCGCCTGAGGTTCTCAGACCAGTGGGAAAAGGCGCGAAGCAAGTTTGATGGGAAAACTTGCCCCCAGGACCATTTAAGCAAATGCTACGAGGAATGGAGATATGTACCTTAGGATGAGTGGGTACATAGATTTGTGCACATGCTGGGACCACTAGCGAAGAACTGGTACGCGGAGGCTGAACTTCGCCAAGATACTGTAAGTTGGGACTGTCTTGTTCATAGCTTTATCAATACTTTCTCTACTAATGATGTTTATCCAGCCCTCAATGCAGCTATCAGGATCATCCATACTAAGGTATTTAACGAATAAGAAGTGACAGAGAATCACCTTGATTGGGCCACACAAGAAGCCCTCGCAGTCGAATGTTATAACTTCACAGTCGACGAGGAGGAGGACCCGCGCCGTCTGGATATCCCTAAGTCAGAAGGATACTGCGACGTGCATGGACTGGTAGTCAAAGTTCCCGAAGTGACGCAGCCCTTGAAGATGCGTACAGTTAACATTGGATCCGAGGCACAGCCTAAGTTTGCTACCATTGGCAACTATTGGGATGACGAGATGGTAAGCAAGGTAACTCAACTTCTCCACGAATACCAAGATATTTTTCCGACAAAGTTCTCTGAAATGAAAGGTATCTTGGGAGATATCGGAGTAATGAAGATCCCCCTGAAGCCTGATGCGAAGCCTGTGAAGCAGCGCCCTTATAGATTGAATCCAAAATACAAGGAAAAGGTTAAGATAGAGTTGGATAAGATGCTTGCTACAGGAATAATCGAACCTGTTGAAGAATCTGAGTGGGTCAGCCCTATGGTCGTCCAGGAGAAAAAGACTAAGGGTGAAATCCAAATCTGTGTCGATCTAAGGAAACTCAATGATGCCTATCTGCACGACCCTTTTCCCACTCCCTTTATAGATGAAGTGCTCGACAATGTCGGAGGTCAAGAAGTATACTCTTTTACGGATGGGTTTTCGGGCTACCATCAGATCCGAATTGCTCCAGAGGACCAACACAAGACCACCTTTGCTACCAAAATGGGATCCTTCCAGTATACTGTCATGCCCTTCGGGTTGAAGAATGCACCTGCCATATTTTCTCGAGTAGTCATCTCCGCGTTTAAGGAATACATACATAAATTCTTAGAAGTTTACTTTGATGACTGGACTATTTTTGGGCTAGTAAAAGACCATATAACTAGTTTGAGGCTTATGTTGGACAAATGCAGATAGCACCAAATCTCCTTGAACTTAAAAAAGTGCATTTTCTGTGCACCCTTCGGCATTCTACTTGGTCATGTGGTATGTAAGCAGGGATTGATGATGGACCCTGCGAAGATCGCTATTATTGTGAACCTGCCACCTCCGAAGTCCGTCAAACAACTCCGTACAACGCTGGGTCACACCGGTTACTACAGGAAATTCATCCAAGGATATGCCAAGATTACCGCCCCAATGGAAAGGCAGCTAAAGAAGGATATTAAGTTCGAATGGACACCAGAATGCCAAGCAATCCTCGACATTCTGAAAGAAAAAATGGTCACTGCCCCTATCCTAGTAGTCCCTGACTGGAACAAGGAGTTTCATGTGCATGTTGATGCATCCTCTATTGCTTTAGGTACTGTGCTCGCTCAGCCAGGCGCAGGTAATATCGATCACCCTATCTCTTTTTCCAGCAGAACGTTATCTACAGCAGAGAAAAATTATACTACGACAGAATGTGAAGGTCTTGCTATGGTATATGCATTACAAAATTTTTGTCATTATCTTCTAGGATATCATTTTAAGATGTTTACTGACCACTCTGCTTTGAAGTACTTGGTTAACAAACCTGTGCTAGGTGGAAGAATATGCAGATGGTTAATTCTATTTCAAGAATATGATTTTGAGATCATTGTTAAGCTTGGAAAAATTAACCTAGGACCTGACCACTTGTCGAGGCTTGAGTCAGGCAAAGAACCTACCAATATGGACAAAGGCCTCCCAGATGCACAATTATTTGCTATACAGATAGTTGATGAATATTTCCAGGATATTGCTCAGTATTTGTCTACGGGTACCCCCCCTCCAGGGATGACCACAGAGCAGAAGAAGCAGTTGGTGGTTTGAGCCGCGGACTTCACTTTAATAGCAGGACAGCTGTATAAAATGGGACCAGATGAGATTCTGCGCAGATGTGTTTTGGAACATGAAAAACCCCTAATATTGGCTGAAGCACACTCTGGTGCAGCAGGAGGTCATTATGCAAGCAAAGCCACAGCGCAGAATATTTTGACAGCTGGCTTATGGTGGCCCACACTTCATAAAGATGAAAGAGAATATTGCCACAGCTGCGACATCTGTCAGAGGACAGGTAAACCATCTAGGAGGGATGAAATGCCCCTAGCTCCGCAAATAACATTGCAGGCCTTTGACAAATGGGCCATTGACTTTGTTGGTCCTATCAACCCCCCTACGAAAAATTCCGGAGCTAGATACATCATTACAGCAACTGATTATCTTACCCGTTGGGCCGAAGCCCAACCGGTCAAGACCTGTAGCGCTGCTTCTGCTGCGAAGTTCATCTTCGACAACATCTTATCCAGATTTGGGTGTCCCAAAGTTCTTATGAGTGATCAAGGGTCACATTTCCTGAACAAGACTATTGAAGTATTGACTGAAGAATTTCAAGTGTATCATCAAAAGAGTACCGCATATCACCCACAAGCAAATGGGACTGTTGAATCTTTTAACAAAATCCTTGAGCATGCCTTGACAAAGGTTTGTAATGTTAACAAGAATGATTGCGATCTTCGAATTCCAGCAGTGTTATGGGGTTACTGAACTACTTGCAAAAAGTTGACAGGCCATACACCCTTTCAACTAGTTTATGGGAAAGAAGCTGTCATGCCCATGGAATACATTGTTCCCAGCCTCCGGATATCTGCTTTCACCAAGATGGATGACCCAGCCATAATCACTGAGAGACTGAAACAGATACTAGAACTCAAAGAGGATAGATTTGTCGCAGGCTTCCAACAACAGGTGCAGAAGGCTCGAGAAAAAGTGTGGCATGACAGACACATCAAGAAGAAACATTTTCAGCAGGGTGATCTTGTGCTCCTTTATGACAGCAAATTCATGAAATTCCCTGGAAAGTTTAAAACACATTGGAAAGGACCGTATGTAGTACAGAAATTTACTGACGGGGGCACAGTCCATCTAGCTAAGTTAAATGGTGAGCTTTTTCCCTCTATGATAAATGGGAGCCGTTTAAAAAAGTACACGAACAGGCCAGGTACTCAGAATAGGAGGTAGCACCAAGCAAATACGCGAAGATGCTTGTAGCATTATGGATTATTCGTAGTCTGTTTTGTTTACAGGATGCGAAGCTACAAGTTGGTCCTAGGTTGCAGGGTCAGACTGTGTCGAAGTCGAAGGTTGTCAAGGTGTGTCGCAGCCCAAAATGTGACGGATGGGACATACTGCAGTCGGCGGCGCTGGCATGAGAGCTGCTCTAATTACTGGTCATAATGAGATTTTGGGAAAATCCGGCACTGTGTGGAGAATATTTCTGGAACGTCATCAGATTTGGCGTCATTACTGCACCATGATGACAAACTCTGCCTCGGGATTTTATAAGGAGCCTTCTCGACCTGTGTTTTCTATCTTAAGCACATCTGTGAGATATTCAGCCCGAACCATGTCGAATGACTGTAACGTTCAGTAGCTAGTATGAGAAGTAAGGACAGAGGTCTATAGAAACTTCTAAGTACTCCGCCAGTATAGCCCTACTTGTCTAAGTACATAGACAAGCAGGAGTTTGCTCTAGCATAGAGCAACCAAGGGCATGTGGCCTTGCAGAAAGACTCTGGGGAATCCCACCATGCAATCTTTCGGCGTAGCAGAACCATGGCAGCTATATTCCTTCTGCAGTGCGACATGCAATCCCAGGGGACCCCAAATTTGTGGATGGTCAGGCATCGGCAATTGGAGTAAAGGATGGTGTTGCAGGTGGGTGCGGCGGCTTTCATCAGCAAAAATTCTGCAAAGGACAAAAGTACGCAGCCGACAGCAACAGGGAGAGCTTCCACAAGCAGTGCACTATGCTTCATCAGCGGAATTCTGCCACCAATGAAACTGAAGAGTGTCCCGAGACGGGCCACTGGTGAGTCTTAGGGGCCTGTTGGGACGTGCACCCTAATGACCCTTAAGATGGATAAATCCGTGAGTGGGGACTCAAAATAGTCTTAGGGGTGTCCGGGTTAAGTTAAGACTCCTTTGTTGTAATAAACCCTTGGTTGAAATCCAGGGTTTTGGGTGCCCATGGTTTAAGACCATGGTTTTGTAAAAATGTGCAGTATAAATAAGCGCTTGTGTAAAGAAGATAGGTTATGGTTCTTTTTAAGATGAAAGAAAGATTAAGGTGAAGCTAAGGTTGATTTGGTAAGGAAAGGTTAAGTCCCAGCTGTGTGCATGGACGACCTCTGCAGCTGTGTGCGCAGAGGATTTTGTAAAGAATATTGAGGAAAGACCTGCAGCTGTGTGCGCAGGGGCATGCTGCTGTGTGCGCGGCTTTTAAGGATTGAAGGGATCTGCAGCTGAGTGCGCAGATCAAACTATGGCTTTGTAGCAAGTTGAATAGAACACAGTTTTGTGGACATAGCCCCTACACTGGGGGTGAACCACGTTATATCCGGTGTTGTGGTTTCTTGTGCTGTTCTGTTTCTGTTTCTTTTATGCATTAATAACTGTATACATCTGATAAGTTAGATCGCTGCTAACATTTAGCTTCGATGTGAATTCCCTGTAGTGGGTTGAGCAAGTCATGACTGTTTGTTTATCTGCGAAGTAGTATGTGAATGAATGGTAAAAGCTTTATAATTATTGTTTAATAAGGTTATTAAAAGGATAAGGTACAGTAATACCCCTCTCTGCCTGTAGAAACTTGATTCTACGGCACCCCCATTGCTGTTTCGGGTGAGACTGCAACCTGCGCGCAGGTTGTTACCGAAAGGGCCAACACAGTGGGTCTTTTTTTGGTGCGACACATAAGGATTAAACCCGGGTCTGCCCTACTTCCCAACAAGGATGATCACCTCACTTACTTGTGCCCTTGGATTGAAGAAGCTTTGAGATTCTTAGCACAAGGCCCAGCTGTGCTAAATAACCCTTTACCTCATAATCAAAATATGAAATCGAAGTCCCATGACCACTCTAGTGATGATGATCCACTAGAGGGTAGTGGTCATGGGTGCATTAACATGGTCCGTGCTATGAAAGTTGTGACTCATACAAAAGATTATAGTTCATCACAACCCAGCCCAGGCAAAGAGCCTGATCCACCAGGGTACCCTTTGCGCATTGAGAAACCTACGGATAAACCTGAGGTTGCACCTCGCATTCCTAAGGGAGTCCTTAAGCATTCAGGGCATAATCCAAATGCCCGAGCTGCCCAAAATTATTCAGTTGTCGAGGATTTGGGCCATACTCCTTGTGCGATGTCTGCATTGGAAGTGCTTTAGAGTTGTCCTTCGCAAAGGAAGGCATTGCTTTCTTCCCTTAGTGTGAATGATGATCATTCTTCCTATGTGATCAAATTTGAAACTGCAGGACTTCAGCCTTGCTTTCCCTACTATGTGTCTCCTTTGGTGCACGTAGAATGTCTTGGTATGACCATCAAATGTACTGTGATTGACGAGGGTGTTGCTTCTTCTGTGATGTCTTTGGCCTATTGGAAGGGTCTCGGTTCTCCTAAGCTGTCTAAATTAGTGACTATGTTAACTGCGTTCGATGGGAGATCTTTTAGGCCGCATGGCATCCTTACTTCCCTTAAAGTCTATTTGGGGGGGAAGACCATTGTGATATAGGTTGAGGTGGTTGATGCGCCCCTTGACTACAATCTCTTGCTGGGTAGGAACTAGATGTACAGTATGCAAGCCGTTGCTTCTTCCTTGTTTCGTGTTGTATGCTTTCCACATAATGGGAAGATTGTAACAATTGATCAAATGAAATTCAAGAATCCGTCTATTACTGCATCCTCGGGAGCTTCGATCCCGATCGTTGAGCATTCTCAGCCGGCAACTGGGAGTGTGGGTGTAGGCGTGTATCCATCCCTCATGGGAAGCTTTAGTTGTCCTGCACCGATCCTCATGATACGATCTAGTTCCCATGAGGCTTCGAATTCTACGATATCGGTGTATTTTCACACAAGTCATATGGAAGACCCTTGGATTCTTCCTACACTGAGTACTTCAAGTGAGCCTGTCGAGATGAGCATGTCGTTGCCTGCAGCCATGACAGCTTATCAAGATAATCTCAAGAATGTTGCAGAGCCTGGTTCTTCCTCTTCGAAGATGGAGGAGGAGAACCCTTATGTGCTGTCAGCATGGGTAGTACAGTCTTCTCATGCCCACAACTACCTTGATACGATTTTCCCTTCAGATGAAGCAATTATTGAGGCTATGTCAGGAGTTGAGCCACCATGGGAGGAACTTCATCATAGATCGTACTTTCTTCCAGAGCTTGACCATTTGGAGCATGAGGATTTCAGGGTGGTTCTTAGTCAGAGAGTTGGTAGTCCTATGGTTCCATTAAGCTCTCCTGGTCCGATGGTTGATGGAAACATGGAAAACATATCTTCAACGATTCCTATCAATATCTCTCGCAATCCTGGCACGATAGAGAATGTCTACATTCTCGTGGAATGTTCCCATGCTGAAATTTTGGAATATATCGAGCTATTCAAGGAATTCCATGATATCTTTTCTTGGTCTTATGATGATATGCTAGGTATTGACCCTCGTATTGTCAAACATGAGATTAAGACTTACCCCAATGCTAAGCCTGTTCGACCACGTTTATGCGCAGTGAATCCTAGGAAAGCACCTGCCATTAAGGTAGAGATAGAGAGCTGTTGAAAGCTGGTTTCATCTATCTCATTACCTTGATAGAGTGGGTTTCAAACCCCATTTCGGTAGATAAGAAGCAGGGAGCGATCCACATATGCACTAATTTCCACAATTTGAATCGTGCCTGTCCTAAGGATAAATTCCCCACACCATTTATAGATCAGATTTTGGATGAGTGTGCGGGTAGTGAGGTGTTCTCCTTTATGGAAAGCTTTTCCGGATATAATCAGATATAGATTAAACATGAGGACCAACATAATACTGCATTTATTTGTGCTTGGGGAACATTTTCATATCGAAAAATGCCTTTCGGCCTTAAAACGCCGGAGATACATTTCAGCGGGCGATGACCTTGATCTTCCACGATCTCAAGTCTATTATTGAAGTATTTTTGGATGACCTCACTGCTCATTCTCACATGAGAATGCGTCATCCCTATCACTTGAGATTGGTATTCGAAAGATGTCGGCACTATTCAGTTATATTAAATCCTCATAAGTGCATCTTTTGCATGAAGTCAGGCCATTTTTTAGGATTCATTGTGTCAAAAGAGGGTATAAGAGTCAACCCTTTGAAGGTTGAGGCAATACTTCAGTTGTCTCCCCCGAAGAATATTTGTCATCTTCAGTGTTTGCAAGGCATGGAAAACTTCTTATGAAGATTTGTTGTCAATTTTTCCAATTTGACTAGAGGATTCATGCATCTCTTGAAGAAGGATACTCCCTTTGAGTGGGATGAGCGAGCCCAGGAGTCCTTCGATGCACTCAAGCAAGCCCTAGCATCAGCCCCGGTGATTAGTCCTCTAGATTATAGCCGTGATTTTCTATTATATGTGGTTGCGTCTTTAGAGATGATTGGGATGGTTTTGGTTTAAGAGGATGAGGAGCTCCAAGAGCATGTCATATATTATCTAAGCCAAAACCTTATTGATGCAGAGATTCATTATTCTCATGTCGAGAATCTTGCTTTAGCTACCGTACATGTGGTTCAGCATTTGAGACATTATATTCTCCTTCACCAGACCTTGGTTGTGGCCCATGTCAATCCATTTCAATTTGTCCTCACCCGAAGGATGATTGGGGGAAAGTATAATAAATGGATTGTCATTCTGCAAGAGTTTGATCTCGAATTTGTTTCAGCAAAATCGAAGAAGTCTTTAATATTTGCAGAGATTATATCGAATTTTCTGAGTGAGGCCAAGGAGTTGGTTTGTGAAGATACGTTTGTTGATGAACACATCTTCTTAATCTCAACGTTAGACCCATGGTATGGGGATATCATAGTATATCTACAAACATAGAAGACCCCTACTCACCTCTCACGAGATGAATGAAGACGATTACGTCACGTCTCTAAGAACTACCTCATAGTAGACAATACTTTGTACCACTGTGGGGTAGATTCCATTTTACGACGTTGTTTAACTCATGACAAGGCTGAGGTTGTGTTGAATGATTGCCACGGAGGGGCGTGTAGTGGTCATTTATCTAGGATTTCTACAGCCCAAAATATTTTGAGAGTGGGTTATTTCTGGCCGTCGATCTTTAAGGATTATGTTGATGCATTCAAGAGGTGCCACCCTTGCCAGGTGTTTGCACAGAATATGCGCTCAAAACCTGCCCCGTTACATCCCATTATCACCGTCGGTCCCTTCACTAAGTGGGGGCTCGATTTTATGGATTGCAACCTAGCTTCAGCTGGGGGCACCATCACATTATAGTGTCTATTGATTATTTCATGAAATGGACTGAGGCTATGCCTACAGTAAAATCTGATGGTGAGACAGCCGCTCATTTTGTATTCAACCAAATTATTACTCGGTTCAGGATTCCGAAAGAGCTTGTCACTGACCATGGCTCGCACTTTCAGAACCATATGATGGAAGAGTTGGAATCCAAGTTAGGGTAAAATCAAGAGCACTCCTCTTCTTACTACCCTCAAGTGAATGGACAGGTAGAAGCAATGAATAAATCACTCAAATCCATTCTCCAATGAACCATCGCACAAAGCAAGAATAATTGGCACATTATGTTAATCCTGCTTTGTGGGCATATCGAACCGTGCTTAAGACTGCCACTGGTTTTTCTCCATATCAGCTTGTACATGGAGTGGAGTCGATATTTTCAGTTGAATGAAAAATTCCTTCGTTAAATCTAGTTGTGGAACTCTTACCGGACACTTCACCTTTGGAGGAGCGTTTGGTTCACCTAGAGCAACTCGATGAGCAGCGTCGGGATTCCTTGGTGACTCTAGAGGTTAATAAGTGTCGCGTTAAGGTCCAGTATGATAGGTCTATCCATCCAAGAGTGTTTAGTTAAGGAGACTTCGTCCTTTTGTGGGATCAACCAAAAGAACCCTTGGGGGCAGGGAAATTTAATCCTATGTGGCGTGGTCCTTATGTGGTCAAGCGTGTGTTAAAGAAGGGTGCATATGAGTTAGTGGATTATGAAGGAACAACTTTGGAGGAGCCTAGAAATGGGCTCTATCTCAAACAATACTATGCATAATCTTTAGCAAAGGCTGCTTTTTGTATATTATTGTACAGCTTTGCATAGTTAGGTCTTTTTCTTATCATGATTGGGTTTGTGATTAGTTTCTGTTTCTTTTGGAAGATGTCAATGGAATCTTCCACCTACATAGGATTCGTGGATGGTACAAGCCATCACACTCAACACTCAACCTCTGCTGATTGGGTGATTTATACTCCTATGGGTCAGGTACTGTCTTTAGGAGGTGTATGTCTACATCCATCTTCCAACAATGTTGTTGAATATAGTGTTGTTATTGAGCTTCTACAGGATTCCATTCTACATGCCGTTCTATCTCTTGAGGTACGTCTTGATTTGGAGTTAGTAGTGTCACAGCTCAATGGTTTGTACCATTTTAGAGATCTGACATTATTAAGAAGGTTCTTACGTGTGAGATTGTTAGAATGACAATTTGATAGTATAACATATATACACATTCCAAGAAATAATAATCAAGTTGCTGAATCATATTGTAACTACGTGTTAGATTGGCATTTGTTTCATTCATAATAAATTAATCACAAACACAATCTTTACACATGTAAATAAATAAATCGATCACCATAAAAAAAATTATATATACATCAAAAATGAGATAATACATAGTGTCATGATACAAAATTGGGGCTTTTAAAGCCACCATCATATAATACAAGGTCATACAAAATGAATACACTCCCAGGTGTCTAATCCTGTAGGGAGGAGGAGGGTTGTGATCATGGAATGTCACTACGGCTCTAGCTAGCCGTCGAAATAAACGCACCCATGCACGTGGTACACCCACCACCTGCCACTGCATGGCCTCAGGAAAGTCCTCGACTTGCACCATGGGAACTCTATGAGTCAGTCTCACAAAGTTGGTATGAATGCTCTGGAGTGTTCTCTCTACATCCACACCCGTGACGTCATCTCCTCTTCCCCTCCGTCTATGACAAGGGAAGCCCTATGTTCATCGTGATCCCACATCTGCACACAAATGGTAGATGTCACTATGTGTTGTCGTGCAAAAACATGTCTTTTTGCTTCCATCAAATCAAGAAAATACAAAAAAATTAAATAAATCAAATTTTTTTTAAAGAGTGACGGTCGAGATTCGTTACCTATATCGCCATATGCCGATCCTAGTGGCAATGGCATGTCCAGATCCCCCTGGAAGTCTATCACTACATAAGGGTAGTCATCAATGGAAACTATATGTCATCTCCACCATGGAAAGAAGTCAGCTAGATATGGGTTGGCCACCCTACCACCACCCAGTCTGCGCATAGCATCTGCCCAACACCGTTGGGCTGGATCTCGAACCCCATGGAGAGGAACGTCCACTCTAGGGCTCAATCCTGGAACACGCTCAAAGAAAAACGTGCTCAGAATACTACTGAACCCAAAGTTCCGTACCCTACTTGCCTTACACTCACTGAGCTGGTGTTTCATGTTTCTCAGTAGTGTAGTACTCCAGTCATATATTGTGGGTCTCATGCACTCCACTTCATAGAACATCAGAGGCCAAGAGGCCTAGTGGAGTGATGCTAATCCTGCTATCCTACCTAGCATCAGTAATATGGCCTTTAGGCCCAACACCTGTATAGCATTGGTAGGGACTTGAATCCCCACCTTCTCAGTGTCTGGATAGCAGTACACGACTATGTACTCATCGATAGTTAGGCCACCCCCTGGCCCACCTCGAGAACAAAGGTTCACCACCTCCCCTCATCTAGAAAGCCCTGTGATAAAGTATATGTCCTCCACCTCTATGGTGAGGGACATCCTATCAATATGGAAGGACTATGAGTCTGGATCCCAATAGTCTACCAGCATCTGTAGCAGTCTTGGTTTGGCCCTCAAACCACCAAGACACCAAAACTTGTAGAGTCCGCATGCACGTAAATCTTGTTGAGCCATTAAGTCATCCCTTACTGCTTCCTCTACTTCACCATGCTCACGCTCTCTCCATTCTAGCACCATCCTACAAAATAAATTGGAAATTTGCCCATTAGTTTATTGAAAATTCATATGCGCGGCCTCATATGTGACTGTCTTAAAAATAGCCGCATATGTATGCGGGTTTGACGCCCTTTTCTGTGTATATCCAGCCCTATACACGAAAAAATCCTCAATTTCTGTGTGGGCTGCAGCGCACAGTTTGGGATGGCCTAAAAAACTCATTTGACCATGAAAATCTATAAAAATTATATCAAAATGCAAGAGGAGAGCATGAGTAAATACCTGGAAGAAACGGTTGTGAATTCCGCCGGCTGGATCTCCTGGAATTTGCAGTTGAAAATCAGAGCTCAAATGGGTAAAAGGTTCAAATGATTTATATTTTTTACTATTTATAGAAACATTTTCAAATATTTGAAAATTTTTACCCCCTTTCCTATAGTTTCGACATTTTCTAACCATTTTGGACCATTTTTGACATAATTGGTGATGTAGAAGATCTTTTTCAGTGCCGTTTCAGTCGTTGGATTGACCCGTTCGTGCCGATCTCAGGTATCATGTCTAAACTGGCATATAGGTTAGGTTTCACCACCATTGCATTTTGCATGACCTTATGACCATATCGCCATGACCTTAGGTACGAACCCACTCTATTATGTCACGGAACCTTCTTAGTGATTAAGAAGTGGCATGATACGAGTGGTAGAGCTTCACCTTACATGGGTACCCTAGTTAGCGCCTTATTTACATTTGGTGCCCATGCCGACGATTTATCCTTTAGGGTGTGGGAGTCCATTGTATAGTACTACCATGACATTTCGCAAGAGCCTCATACTCCTCTTGATCTTATGCTGGCCTATTTCCCTCAGGACTCCCTATAGTCAAGTTGTGAATGCATTATCATGAGCTTTGCTTGCCTTATTGAGCTTTATGTCGGCCTCCTTGACATTGCGTTTCAGCCATATAGCCCGAGCTTGTCTCATGTCTAGTCATGCAGAGCCATTTTTCATATCCTTCGCAGCTTGATTCCCTTTTTACTGGGAGGGGATTTTCGCCCGAGTGTCAATATCCTACACATGTATCCTTGCATTGAGCATAGGTATGTTCCACTGCTTGGAACTAGTTTGTTTTCCCTTGTGACACTCGTCTCCTCCTATTTTGTAACTATAAAGCTAGTTTATTCTTTTTTCAAGCTTTTCAAATAACTGAAAAAGTCCAAAAAAAATTAAAAAACCAAGAAGCCGGACAAGGAAAGATGTTATCTTTGGCAGCTGTTGAATCGTGCTGCCTTCGAACAGAGCACTGTATATCACATCCATTAGTTGGGTTATAGTTTGAATTTAGGAGCTGTAATCATTTATCTGAGTTTATCTCCACCGACTGGTTAAGCTTCCAGTCCCTATGGAGCTTCTGTTGATACCTCCTGTGTCACAGAGATGTCCCAGTTTGTATATCAAGTCTATGCTTCCTTCATTCAGTCACCATATGCTGCTATGCTCTTATTTGAAGGAAGTTGAAACCTGAGTCGTCCATTCCTCAGTTATCTTGACTTTGCATGTCGGTCATTCCCGGTACAGTTACTGGTTCATGCACTTTATGATCGAGTCCTTCCACATTATACAACTTTACTGAGTACCTTGTGTTGGATGATGGGGGATTCCTTAGTGCCCTCCTTCCAGCGGATTTCATCCCATCGAATTCAAATCATTTATTCTGGGATTGGAGTCTAGAGTTATCTTGAGTGCCTTGAGACTTGCAGTCATCAGTGGCAGGTTCTCTCGCCATCGACAGTTTCTTGGGAATACATCAATGTCCCCTGATTGATGGACCCTTTCAAATGTTCGACCTCAACACATTTATTCACACTTGTTAGTTTTCACTCTAGTACCTTGATTCCCATTTTCATTATCAGTGGGTAATCTCGTATCTGTTAACGGTATACCTTAATGTAACCGGTAATCAAACAATGGACTACTATGTTCAACCTCGACACCTCTATTCGCATAGTAGGACATGTACTCGTAGCGGTTTGTGTAGAAGAATTTCCAGATTGGTGGCATATCTTATATGCTACCACCTTGATCGTGCCAGTGTTCATGAGATTTCAGCTCTTGTGACTTGATTCCAGTATATGTCAGATATTTCCAGCCACTATGGAGATCTTTATCTATTATATATATTCAGCCATTTTGGAGATCATGGTCCTTTGTATATCTTCATCATGGAGATTCTGATCTATGTATATTATACGTGGTGATGACCACATATGTGACATCATGTATCATGCCTATTCATGGCCATTGTACTCTTATGTATCCAGGACTGCTATATGTATTTGTAGTTGTATGCAGAGTTGTATTAGTACTATGCTGATTGGGTGGCTGGTCTTCCATTTGGGATCCTTCATCACTCCACTTCTGGGATGGAATTATAATGTATTTCGGCCATCGTATGACCCCTCTGACCTCACACATTAGGGGGCATCTGTTATAGAGAATTTCACCTCTCTAGGTGACTCACACTTTGTATGGCCTTCCCCTATCCTACTGCAGCCTCCTTGGACCCTATGGACCACTTTTTTTCCTTTGATGTTTCCTTGATCATCCTTAAAAACACATGAAAAATGATACACGTGACTTTTTAACCTATAAGCGCGTACATACGTGGGTTTGACCACTAAAATTGCGTACATTGAGATGTGTGCATAATCCAAATCATTTTGGAGTTTTCCTTGACATGGATCTAACTCATTTGACTCATGGCCTTCCCTATGCCTTGAGATCGCTCAGATTCGACCTTTCATTATCCCTTTGAAAAGCTATATAAGGAACCCCTTGGTACATTGAAGGAAGAAGAGGGAATTGAGAGCAAAGAAACTATAGTCCATTGTTGCTGGAACTTATGCTTGAGTCTGCATCCCTTTGTCCCTTGGAGCACTTTTGTGTTCTTCCCAAGCTTGCCTTTTGCTTGTGATCTTGCTATCGAGAGATGGAGGATTGAAGTGGTGGAGGCCCAAGTGGGGGATTCAGTTTCTCCAGTTCACAGACGTGCCGTCAGAGGTTGTATCTTGTAATCTCTAATTTATATTAATATAAATATCTTTTCATGTCCAATAATGTGTTTTTGAATGAATATTTTCTCCATTGGATTATGTCAAATTCTTATACATTATTGATTATATATGCTAGAATAGAGCTAACACCATGATATATAGAATGCTTGTATTGTTTACTTGTTGTTGAGGAAGTTACAGATCAATTGAAGATGAAGATTGGAAAGCTCAACGGGGATCTACTTCAACCATCTGGAAGAAGGTATGAGTTCTAATCCTTTAGTGTTAGACATTTAATTTCTATTGCATATTGGAAAGGATTGATTTCTGGAGTCAAGCTGTCTATTGTGGTACCCCAAGCCATAGGAATTTCTCTCCGTAACACCTGACCCCATGGATTCCTTCCTAGTAGCTACAGTCAATTACCAATCATGATGCTTGTTATGTAAGATTGATAAATAGGGGCCACTATTATCAGTAGGCTATGTATTGAATCTGTTATCACTCCATAAAACTCCTCTAGGTTGCAGCTCGAGGATGCCTGGTAACTTAAATGTTTTTATGGTTTTCTAAGTGGATCAAGTTAGGTGACCTATAAACCTCACACTCTCAAGACATGCATGAAACTCAATCAGGGATAAGGCTTCTAATTACCACTATTCAGAGGTTGACAAGATGGTCCAGGGATGGAGAACTTATCGTGCTGGTAGATTCATACATAAAACAGATATATATAAATGGCTAATCATGACAAGGAAAGCACTTATAATTCAAATCACACCAATATGGCAATAGGTTTACAGCTATAGGACATTAATTAATCTGAATAAAACCTGAATAACACATTCAAGAATAAGCACAGATAAGACAGAAAATGGAAGCTAAACATATTATAACAAAAGATTTTATATTAGGTCATGAGCAATATGAGAAGCTTGACAATAGTATTGGTCTACAAGTCCCCGAAGTTGAACCCTTTCAATAAAAGAAGTCCTAGGCTTTATAGCCTTTACAACAATACTCATATCCTGAAAACTTGGATCTGATTTAACAAAAATAAACAAAATAATTATTTTTTGCAAAATTAGGTTTAAAAACCTTAATTAACTACTAGTCTAACTAACTGTAGAATTCGTTCACTGTATGAACCTTCTGATAACTAAAGTAACTGCTGGAAATCACTGCCACTGGTCCTATGTTGGTTAAGTCACTATTTCACTTTAACAGCTAAGTGTTGGTGGCCCTTTCTCCCTTTATGTCATAGCAAAACTGAAGCCTACCTTCCATGATTTTTTCTTCAGCATCTTTCATGTTTATACTTTGTCCCTGAGCCATCCATGTTCGCCCAAAACTGGTCCTGCATGTCAAAACTTAATATTATTCCTCTGTCTACTTTTGGTGGTTAAGAGTCCAAAATATCGGAACCGTTAGCTACCGAAAGTGGGGATTTCAATAGCTAATGAACTGCCTCAACGTCTGCCTAAGCCACTAAAATCCATGTTCTTCAAAAAATCTTAGGCCACCTCCAAAATTGTTTTGTTAAGTTTTTGTGCTCAGCTTTCTTCTTTAGTAGGCTCTATATTAGGAGGGTTAACAGCAGCCTAGCTGGATTTTGGAGGCTGAAGGCTAATTGCAGCTTCACTAGGGTTTCTAGTATGAGGTGGTTGCTAGGGTTTAGCTTGGCCTCCTTCATCTATAGTTTCTGAAGACTAATCATACTATACAATCTTGTGTTCTCTTTTAGGTAACTTGTATTCAGTCTCTTTAAGAAAATATACCTTTCTCTCTTCTCTAGGTAAGATTTATGCAGCAACTTGTTCCTACTGGTCAATGTAGCATTATTCCTCTTTACCTCTCTGACCAAAACTTCCATCTCATATACTTTCCTTAGCAACTAATTTATCTTTTGAGTCTTGGGCTTGCTAGAGGAAGAATTCTCTGTTGGTTCATATTTCTCTTTAGGTGGAAGTGATGGTAGTTCTTGAATCTCTTCTACAACCTGCAAAGCTAGGTCTGCACCTTCTTCTTGTTCCTCTTCTGAATATGAGTAGGGCAGGTTCAAAATGTTCTCACTGT
This sequence comes from Pseudotsuga menziesii, assembly GCA_001517045.1. Classification (NCBI taxonomy): domain Eukaryota; kingdom Viridiplantae; phylum Streptophyta; class Pinopsida; order Pinales; family Pinaceae; genus Pseudotsuga; species Pseudotsuga menziesii. The sequence goes on from LPNX010742830.1 coordinate 57,692, forward strand.
GTGTTGCAACTTCCTGGCCCTTTTCACTAAAATCCAAGTTTCTTTTGACCTTCTTGGCTTTGTAAGAGGAGGGAGGTTGTTCTGCTGCTGCTGTGGATATAGCCCTTCTCTTTCTTTTCCCACTTCTTGGTGTGCTGTACTTTTTGCCAGGAGACTTCCCCTTTTCTTCTGGTTGCAGGCCTATTTCAAAATGATCCCAAAATAGGAAATAAGGCCATGCCATATTCCTCATTTGTAACAAATATTGGATCAACAGTTGGATAAGGCCATGGTGAGACAGTTTTCCAGCAATCTTGTTTGGCTGGGCCTTCACCTGGTGTGCCATCTTTTCCAAACTCCTATGTAAGTAAAAAGGAAAATTCAATGGGCTTCTCCTTGTGAAGTGGTTCATCTACTTAAAATGGTAAATCATAGCTCTGTTATATCTCCCTTCACATGTTATGTAGACCACAATAGCCTTCAACAGTTTCTTCCACCTTTCTTCCAGCCAGGAGGATGGTACACTTTTCTTCTACACCACTTCCCTATGCTCAGGATTTAGGTAAGATCTGAATTCTACATCTTTTGGTATGGTGGTCTTAAACCACTTCTCTCTATGCTAGGAAGTTCATTCACTTCAGTAATTAGGGTTTCATATATTATAAATCCTTCTTTTCCTATGACTTCCTTGGATCCATCGAAGGAGAGGAAAAATGCCTCAGCCACATGTTCGTGTGAACCTTGAATCTTCTCACAAAACCTCTACCAACCGACATCTTTGAACAATTGACAGACCATTGGATGTCCCTCCAAGTAGTTGATATCTCCCAACTCTTGCGTGAGAGAAGGTCCTCCCTTCTTCATCTTTTCTGAATGCTACTCCTGTGTACCTACAACAATAAAACTCAAGCTCTGTGGAATAGTGTATTTTAGCAGGCTGCCTCTCAGAGATGGTTTTCTGGTGGAGAGAAATGCTCAATTTGAGGGTCGGGTGTACTGAATATTTGGTACTGATTATAAGGGCCTTATCCTTCATGATTGAGGTTGAGTTTTGTTGCCTCCTTTCACACACCTAGGTCACATGGCGGAAATCTTCAAGCCACTCGGTGTGTCCTTGGGGGCAAGTCTCGAGTCAAGGCTGTCACCTTGTTCTTGACTCCTCCGTTTAGGCTCAACTCCTAATGAAGCCAAGAGGGGTAGACCCTATTAAGTTACTAAGGATGATTTATTAGTGTGATGATGTTAAACTGAATCAGTTACTTAGGAGTTTGAATATTTCAACTATAGACAATTAAAGATGACGAGATACGAAAAAAAACACACGAAAGCACAAAGTTGATACATAATGTATATATGAAGCAAAAATGACCAGTGCCTTAAAATGGAGTCAAATCAATAAGATCGATGTGCTTGCATGTGCTTGGAGTGAATGTTTTGAGATTGCATCTTGGTATGTTTTAAGTTAAATGTGAAGTATGAGTTGATTAAATTAGGCAAAGGGGGACTCCAGATATACCCGAGAGTACTTGGAGTATGTCCAAAACTAAACCTTTACAGCTACCCGCAAGGATTATGTGGGATGAAATGGATTCTTTGGGGCTATTGTTTGTAATGCACCCGTTAGGGTGTGACAGAGATTGGCGCCCCGAGGTCACTTTTCAGTAAGTTCCTGCTTCCTTTGGGTATTTTGCCACCGTAAAGGTTTGATCTAGGTGTTGGATTTTCACCTGATGGTTTGTTAGTTCGGGAGAGTGAGTCCTAATTATACTAGTCACCCAAGTGCTTTGGATACAGCTTGACTTATCGGATGAACCGCATCCAAGTGCAGAGCATACACACTGGAGTCTTGTCAATTTTAGTAAGTTTTAAACTGGATGTTCTTGTTTAAAAGAAAAGCCTCCAAGAACCTCTTTCAATCCAAGTGGATCTCAATCGGGAAATCGAGGAGGGGTTAATTTTAAATTTCTTGATAAACAAATGATATAAAATAGCAAACAGATACACAGTTCTAGTTTCTTAATTAATCCTACCACGAATCTCTTTCCCCTTTTGGGTCAATCGGGAAATCGTGGGGTAAGTATTACGATTACTTTGAAATGTAAGATACGGAGTATGTAATTAATAAAAAAATCAAGTATACTACCCTGCAAATTAGATCAATGCTAGTAAAAAATAAATAAATAGAAATCGACGAAAAAGGCACCGACACAAATCCCCCCAGGGGGGATGGGGAATGGGCTCGAAAGAGCCTATTCCAAAGATAATTTTATTTATTATTGGTTATAGAGTCAGTGAAATGAAATTATCAGAAAATTCTTGGTCCTTATACAGGATGAAACCAAGATTTTACAACTTTGGAAAAGTCTTGAGTTTTTAGTGAAAAAGGAGACCCCTGGGGGGATTTGAGCGCTCCTGAGGCCACTTCGGACAGCAGATTCCTTTCCCTTATGTTATACCTGATAAAATATAGAGAGAATATTAGAATAAAAAATTCCTAAAATCACTTTAAGATTACCTTTGGATCATCCTACCTTATCTCACAAAAAATGAAGTTAAAACTAGCTAAACAGGCAGAAAAGGAACCAAGGAAAGCAAGCTTTCCTTGGGATCTTGGATTTCTGTTTGTGCAGGGAACAAAAATGCACTGATATTTCAGAATATTGAATTTTATAACAGTGAAAGGAAATCTAATGCATGCGATCTACAAGTTTCCTTTAAATTTTCATGCAAAAGAGACGATTTCCCTACAGCTAGATCTAGAATGCTTATGAAACCTTTTTAAGTGCAAGATATAGGTTATGAGCTATGAAATATCAGATCTATGTATATTTTACTTTGATGAAACAGATCCAAATGAAATCACATCTATGAACTGAACCAAGTAACCGGGTAAAGTGTTGATTTTGAGAGAGGAAGAAGAGGATAAAAGTGTTGGTTTCCTTGAAGATCCGCAGTAGAGCTTTTAGGTGGAATGTCGAGGGAATATGCCTTTGAAATTTTTTGAGGAGAATGAAGAAGAAAACTAGATCAGCATCCTCTCCAAAGTATGAACCTACGACTCAGCTGAAATCAAAGAACTTGCCAAGAAACTTGTGAGATCCGATTAGTACATACAAAGAGATTCAAGATAACATGCATATAATCTTATAGGACATGCTAAATCTAGATCTCTAAACATGCATCCAAGGAGAGTGACAGTCAATAAACTTATTGAGCAACACCTTTCCTATCAAGATTGTAATAAGTTAATTACCAATCTTAACCACATATCTATAAGAAATTAGCAAAAAATGACCACAGATACAGGTTACCTCATAACAATGGCAATAATCATCCACACATTCAATGGCACCACACCGTATTGCCTCCAAATATTTTCTTTATTTCAAATGAAGAATTACAGAGTTACAATAGCAGCAGCACCTCAATCCTAGTTCTAACTATCTTGAAAGAGGAGGTTGTTCCTGGATATATACAAAATACAGGACATCCATCCCAGGGGGGCGCAAATCCCAAGGAGATAGACCAAATATGCTGATGGAGAGTCCATCAATGCCTGATCTGTGTCTAACTGAGCTAGATCTAAGTCTCACTGAGTGCATTTGTTAATTGGAGAGCTGATCTGACTGCCACCTCAACCCGTTGACTGAAGCATCCACCAAAACTCATCCAGATGAGACAAAACGTGTTGAGGAGAGAGAGAGGGTGAAATTCCCCATAAAGGATGCTGAAGATCAACTCTGGATCTGATTTGATCACCTCCTTCAGTCAAGGATTTGTCAGATCCAGTGAACCTGCTTCAGATCTAAATAATTTCAATCAAATCGGCTGAGAATCCATTGATCTATGATTTTGGATTTGCTCCATTATTCATCAATTTATTAATTAAAATAATCAATAATTGATTTTTGGGGCTTTCTGACTCGAGTGATGGAAAATCACTCAAAACTAGGAAATAGTGGGTCCATGGGTTTACATGGTGCTCTTAGCTTGAAAATGTGCACCTACATGACTGAAACTGATTATTTGGCCCACTTTTATTACAAAATCAATTTTTCCAATTAAACTATTAAAAATTAGCCTAAGTTTTGGAAAATTTAAAATTTAATAAAAAACACTGAAAAAACTAAAAAATCGAAAAATTGAAAAACACCTAGGGGGACTTAGACATGTTCATATGACTCAAAAATGATGTCTAGCATGTCTATACATTGACACATAGACTCTAATAACCTCAATAGGCATAAATGCCAAGCCGACCACCCCAACTTTGGAGGTATGGAGTGAAAAACTCAGAAATTATTAGTCATTTATTCAACAACCAATAATAACCAAGGGAAAAAACACCTTGGGCTGATCGGATTGACAAATGAAGTCTAAGAGACCGAGTCTTTTACAGACACTATCATGCTAGAACATTTATTACAATTCCCCCATGGGGTATGAACATGTGATATGATACAACAAGCACTTCCCGGAAGTACTTCCAAAGGTCTTTTTGAAGTCCGAACAAGTTAACCCTCTCCGGTTCACTGGGCTCACTTGATAAAAACCACTAAGTACAACTTAGGTGGTAACAAGGTCACAAGGTGATGTCTCCAGTTGATCTTTTCAAGACCCCTTGCCCAGCAATGATGTCAAAATCAATCTGGATACTCATTGGGATTTTCTACAGCTCTATGGATAGGTGGAGGGAAAAGGAGGGTTTCAAATTTACATTAGTCCTTATCAGTTTCATTAACGACCTCCTTACTCATTCCCTCATGCAATTATGCAGACTCCCATCCTTTCAGTGGTCTATCACGCCTTTTAATGATCACTTCTTGGCTGACGAGGTATGATTTGACTGATTTCTAACTGTTTCCATTCTTTACCTTTTCGATGGTTAACATCCTTCCGGAGTTTGTCTGCTAGCCACCGAAAAGATGGCTTTCGGTGGCTAATGAAATGATATCCCTTTCACCTAAGCCACCAAAACCATTTACCCCATGTCGTGGTGAAACTCAGATTTTGGCGAATAGTGGTATCCCCAAAAATCCCTTTTAACCACCGAAAACCCATCCTTTCGGTGGCTAATGAAATGTCAGAGCTTTCGCCTAAGCCATAGAAAGCACTTTTTCCCCAACACCTTTTTTCCTGCTTTTGGTGTTTTACTTTTATCCTGCGTTAATCTATTAGCTACTGAAACAAATCCTTTCAGTGGCTCATGAGCTATTAAGAACCCTTCGTAAGCCACTGAAAGCTAAAACTTTCAATTTCTTCAACCATAGTACAAATAGAGACCTTCAATTTGTTAGTCATCTTCAAATATTTCATGACATGACTCGAATTCTTCATACTATCAAAATAAATTTATTTTGGGAGATAACATCTAGCTCCTAGTTGGGTATGGGAACCTCCTTGTGAGGTCCCAAGAACCCCAAACCAAAATTCCTTTCCCTGAAAACAACTAAAAACTTACCACTATCATTTACTGTTCCATTGGGCATGGAGTTTATTCTGTAAGCAAAAACAACCTACTAATTACTAATTTGCAATAACAAGGCCTCGGAGCCTCAAATAAAGTAAATCTCTAGAAAACACCCATTCACTAGGCCATCAAACACCTCTTCCCCTTCCAGATTCTGCAATTTGAAGGTGTTATTCTCCTATACCTGAGCTATCACAAAAGGGCCAATCCATAAAGAGTCAAACTTTCCATGTTTTACCTTGTCCTGTCTGACAACATCTTACTTGCGGACCCAATCTACAACCTGAAAGTTGTCTACTTTTGTTCTTTTGTCAAACATGACCTTTATCCTCTATTGATGGGCTTCTTATTTTCCTATCACTTGTTCCCTAACTTGCTGCAACTCCACCAATCCATCATCCTCCTCACCATATCATTTGGTTCATATTCCTCTTTCTGAAAGAATTTTTCCACTGGCAAAATGAGTTGAATGGGAAAAATGGCCTCAGCACCATAAACTAATTTGAATGGAGAAGTACCTATAGATCTTTTTTTCGTTACCCTATCAGCCCATAAAGCAAACTTTAGCTTAGAATCCCATATTTTCTGATTTGTCTCCTGTAGTGAGGATTTCTCCTCAGTGCAGGAGCAAGAATGGCTCCCTTGTTCCTATAGGGCACAAGGGTAGGTTCGTACTCTTTGAAAACAGGAAAAAAAAAATGGAAATAGCATAAACAGAACAGTAAAATAAACTAATCTAATCTAGTGACAGAAAACTAAAACTAGACTAAACTATGAGCTAATAACAGAAAAGAAAGAGGGAGATGAATCCCTTGTGAACCCCTCTACAGAAAATGGGTTAGGGTTCTACCTCCTTGGAACCTGCAAGCAACCTAAGCTAATACAATGGCAAACCTACAAACAATGTCAACAATAGAACCTGCAAATAAAAATAATAGTAAGAAAGCAAAAAACAATTAGACAAACATGAAAAGAAATGTTATACCTCACTTGGGTGGAAATGGGCCACCATGCCCTAGCTCATGGGAGCACCTCTCTCTTGGTTGAGAAGCAATGGCTTGATGGGATGAAAATGGAGGAGAGGGAATGTGGGTGGTTTGAGAGGGAAAGGTCTCAAAGCATCCACGGGCAACATAATAATAGGCAAGTGAGGAGTGTTTTGAGAGTGCCCCCATCCTCCTTTTATAGCTTTTCCAAGGAGTTTTAGGGTTTTAAGCCCTTGGTTAGGGTCTTAGCCCCTTTTTCCCTAACTTTATCCCCTTTTAGTGTTTTAGCCCCTTTTTTATGGATTTAGCTCCTAGGGGGCTATTTTGGGCTCTTTTTTTGGGTTTTTTAGCCCTTTTCTTCATCCTTGGGCTCTTTTGGAGGTGTGGGGGTCAAATGGAAGGTCTTATGGAGTGAAATGAGTGTTGTGAGATGGTGTCCTTGGGTGGTGTAGGACATAAAGAGCTATGTGGGGGATTTTTGGGTTAACAGATTGCTCCCTAATGTGTGAGGGTAGGAGCTCTGTTAGTTTTTCAACATTTAAGCTAGCATTATGTTAGGATATTTTCATTGAGAGAATAACAAGCACATCAATAAAACATAAGCACATCACAAGAGACAAGAGACACAAAGAGTTTTGATCGGGGAAACCATAAATGGAGAAAACCCCACAACTTCCTCAAAGATAGAATCACCACAAGATGTAAGACCCCAAAACAGTAAGATGCACTCCCGACAGTAGTAGTCTTCTAGTCCCAGTATATTTCCTTCTTCACTAGTGAACCACACTTGAGAGAGTAAGTGATGTGATGTACAAGTGATAAATAGAGAGACTCTCACTCTCTATTTATATTCTTCTGTTCACTTGAAGTGCACTTAATCATGTCGGCCTAACCAACAATTACTTACTTGAGCCTACACCTTAATTAGTGTATAATAACTCAAGTGCCCCAAAACTATGGGGACTTCCACAATGACTTGACAATACTTGTTTACATTATTAATCCTCCCAATCGGAACATCGGGGCATGACAACATGACTCAAATACATAATAGAAACATCCCGGAATACACATCGGCTTACAATACATAAGAATACATTCTGAAGTTACATATACATCAACACTCCCTCTTAACTAGGAAGGTATTCTTTCGACACGATTTTCAGCATTGGTCTTCTTCTCTGTATCAACTGGATCATCTTTGTCTTCAAGTCATCTTCGTCTTCAAGTCATTTTCATCTTCGGATCTAGATCATCTCTCGATCTCGATTGTCATAGAACATCATCACTGGATCTGGATCATCACTCGATCTGGATCATCATCACTGGACTGGATCTAGATCATCACTCGATCTGGATCATCTCTCGATCTGGATCATCACTGCTGGATCTAGATCATCACTCGATCTGGATCTCTCGGAGTCATCATAACTGGATCTGGATCATAGCTCGATCTAGATCTCCTCTGGTCATCATCATGTGTGTACTATCTCGTCATAGGAAGTTCTACAGAGCCATCCTTTTTTCATGCTGGTTGTAGGCCTAGCCACTAGGTAGGTCTTCACCCAGCACTTACATCTGACCTGCTCGTCAGAAAGGCACGCCCAGTGCTCACATCTGATCATGTAGTAAACTACAATCACATCAGAAAGGCCCAGCACTCACATTCACCAGTATGATGGGCACATCAACTATCATCTGTGAAATGGCTCTGCACTTACATCTGACCTACTCATTAGAAAGGCACAATTCCATCCAGGCGGGAACACATCCTGCGCATAATGATGAAAGGTTTCCACTCTTTCACCCAGGATGGAATCGCATCCAGCTCACAATGATGGAAGACTTCTATCCAGGCGGGAACACATCCTACTCACAATGATGAAAGGTTTCCACACTTTCACCCAGGCTGGAATCGCATCCTACTCACAATGATAGAATATTTGTGCACTTACATCTGACCTAGTAGGAACTGAATCCTACACCCTCGTCAGAATGGTCCCCAGTCCCAGACTGAGCTACTTGGTAACTGACCAGGTGCCTCCACTCTCCCGGAGAGTGGTAGTAGCCCTTACATCTGTCCTACTCGACAGAATGGCTAGCACTCACATCTGACATGGGAGGAACTTAATCCTTTAGCCATGAACAGAATGGCTCAGCCCTTACATCTGACCTGCTTTTCAGAATGGCTCTCTCAGTCCCAGACTGAGTGTTCCTGGTAACTGACCAGGTGCCTCCATTCCCAAAATGGCAGTCAGCACTCATATATGACATGGAAGGAACCAAATCCTCTCACCATGACAGAATGGCTCAGCCCTTACATCTAACCATGGAAGGAACCAATCCTCTCACCATGTCAGAATGGCTATGGATCTCATCACTTTCTCTTGGAATGAACCTCGATCTGGAGAACACCAAGTCTCTCTCTGAAGTACTCGAACTTCAGCCTAGCCAATGGCTTCGTCAATACATCAGCTATATGTTCCTCCATCGCAACATATTGGAGCTTCACTGCTCCTCTCTGCACCATATCCCTAATATAGCGATACTTGATCTCGATATGCTTCAACTTGTCATGGAACACTAGATTCTCTAACAACTTCACGCAACTCTAGTTGTCACAATGTATACAAGTAGCATCCAACTGGAGATCAAATATATCATACAGTAGCTTCCACAGCCATACTACCTCACAACTAGCTGAACAAGATGTGACATACTCTGCTTCAGCTGTACTCAGTGCCACACAGGATTGCTTCCTGCTAAACCAAGAGATCACACCTGATCCCATACTGAAGCAACATCCTGAAGTACTCTTCCTGTCGATGGAACTGCCTGCCCAATCTGAATCAACATAACCCTCCAGGTTAATCTTCTGATTCACATCGTACTTGAGCCCATAGTCAACTGTACCCTTCAGGTATCTTAGAATATGCTTTGCATCCATCAAGTGAACACTTCTCGGATCTGTCAGGTACTGGATCAAGGTGTGCATAGCAAAGCAAATGTCTGGTCTCGTGTTCGTCAGGTACATAAAGGAACCAATCATCTAACGACACATCGTATCATCAACTGTCTCCGATGAAGCATCACTTAATAGCTTCATGTTCGATGCCATAGGTGTGGTCATGCAGTCCATCATCCTGAACCTCTTCAGGATCTCTACTGCATACTTCCCTTGTCCAAGGAAGATTCCATCCACACTCTGCCACACCTCCATACCTAGAACAACAGTGCATCGACACATAACGAGTATCACTGGTCTTCCATCTTCAACCTTGAAGCAAAGGTTGGAATCCTCTTTACTCTTAGTAAAGCTTAGAGTCATCAGTAATCTATCCATCCTGTCATATCATGTCAAACCTCAGGATCTTCTGTAGTCACTCCCTCTGTCTTCTGTACTTTATGCACTGAAACATTCTGTATTGAAGTGACAAGTAGTATCAATCTAGGATCATTGGATACTAAGATCCTCTATCTTGAACTTCTTCAAAAGTTCATCTTGCACCCATCTGTGAGCTTGTCATCCTCTATCAACCTTGTAGCAAAGGTTATGATATTCATCAAGATCATCATATATGTGTTATCCCATGGGCGTCTTTTGAATTCGTACAAAGCCTTCTTTCATTTGCACACATGATTATGCATGTCATGTGACTTTACTTCTATTAGCTGTAAATGTTTCTTCATAGTCTATGCCTTCTTTTCATGAGAAGCCTCGTGCTACGAATCTTGCTTTGTATTCCACGATGTTTCCATCTACTGCATGATGGAACTATGAACTTCTCTTCAGGTCTTTATACTGCACCTAGATATCATTCTTCTTGAACTGGTCTTCCCTTTATTCTTGGTGGCTGGAAGGTTCTACATCAATGATGTCACTGCACTCATCATATTATTCTTTGTCTTTGAACTGTCGTCACTTGTTCTTCGAAACAAGTCTTCATTCTTGTTTGCTTGTAGGCTATTATGTATGCGATATTTCCTACAAGTCAAATGCATTTGTATGGTTAGAAACATTTCATAAGGAATATTCATACTGGCAAGTTACTATGAATAAGTATATGATCATGCAACTACTTTAGCCAATACAACATTCATCCATATCTCACTGAAACTTTCTAGATGCCTTCCATCTCTACCAATACAACATTGAGATTGTGCACTAATCCAATATGTCAACAAAGAGGTTTCATTCTAGATAAGTAGCAATGGAGAGTTGTATAGCACCATGAGCTACTTACCCATCACATGCATATTAGTAGTATACTGTCGTTAATGTAAACATCCTATCATGCATAATACATCAACTGAATATAAACAAATGCATAACAAAACAATATCATGAAATGACAATTGAATACTTATCTTTATTTGTTTCATGGGTAGACTCCTTCTTGAGCCTTCAGCTTCATCGTCTTCTTCATTCATGGTAGCATCGTTTCTTATCCAAATGATAAGGAGGATAAGAAGTTGTTCAAGAGTTGAGTTATTCATATTCCTCATTGCTTGAGGGATCTTCTTTGGAAGGTGAGAGCTTGATCTTCAATTTCTCCCATCTTCTCTTCTCTTCTTATGATTCGAGCTTCTTCTTCTCCACGGAGTCTGCTGAAAGTAATCACTTCCTTCTGGAACATATTCCTTGAATGAATGAATTCCACGATCCTGGGAGGCCATTCAAGGTGGCCATTATCACTTCTGCATTCTTCACTTTTTCTTTTACCACTTCAACTATTTTCTTTAGGTCATATTCTGATTTTTGTTCTTCCCTTAAAATAGCTTGAAATTATGGAAGACCTTCAACAGCTTTGCTTGGAATAGGTAGTGCTCTGTAATGCACATGTGCAAGCCTTCTATGCCAAAGCTCATTTGGCTCTACTATGTCATGGATCAAGGCTTGTTCTGAATGGCCCTTCAATTTGTACAAGCCTCCTTCTTGTTCTCCAATCACTACCGCATCATCAATAGTCTTTCCTTTTGGCCACATGATGACTTGACCATCTATGAATGCAACCCACATTCCTTTTGCATCAATGCTGAAATGGAGAGAAGGTTATTCTTCAGTCCTAGAACAAACAATACTTATTTCATTGTCAGAGACTTACCAGATTCTAGCTTGTATGAAGATTCCCCACTACCTTTTATTGGATATTGGTAGTCATCTCCTAGTTTCATCTTGTGAGATGATTCATGTTCTGATAGTCTTACAAAGGATTCCTTGAATCCCGTCATATGTTTGGAAGCCCCACTGTCTATAAGCCAATCATCACTTCCATGAGTAATGTTACATGTGAGAGCTGATATCAGAACATATTCATCCTCGCTTGAAGAATCTTCACTTTCATATCTGGATCTCTTTCTGGATGGTTCATCATCCTCTGCAGCATGAGCATGATGTCTTCTTTGGCCTTGACCTCGTCTCCCTCTGAAACTAGAACCTCTATACTCATGTAGGTGTTCAATCCATTTTATTCAGAGAGATCAAATACTTCTATGCTTGGAAGTTGTCAACTTCACCAAGCTTATCATCAAGCTGTTGTGATAGATCACTTTGAAATGAGAACCTCAAATGGAAATAGCAAAGGATTAGATCTTACCGATTTGAGGTGTCCGTCCTTGTCTCGAAGTTTGCTGATCTAGGGTTTGTCACATAAACCCTAATTTTAAAAACTTGGAATCTTTCAGATATGATTGGATAGAAAGATATATCTCTTCAAATGGAGCTTTCCAATGTACTCCTTTTCTGAAAACAGTGGAGGGAAGCTCCCGGAACAAGAAGCCCTAATTTTCTAATTTCTTCTGCAGAAATGTCTATTACTGTTTCTATAATATCTCCGACATTTATACTCCTCTATGTCTGAAATTTTTTACTGCAGTAACCTCGCATGTTCTTGATCCAACACCGTAGTTTTAATCAGAATTGGTTTCACCATTTGGGACTTATGAGCCTTTTCCCAAGGTGACCTGTTACAGGACTGTTCAGAACAGCAAAGTTGTATGGCATGACACGTGTTATTGGTTCATCCTCTAAGTTTGATATTCATACCAACGAAATTAAAGTCCGTGCCCTTTCTGAAACATCTTCATGAATTCCATTTGGACCTCTGTAGCCCAAGATATTGCAATTTTCCTCAGGTGTCCCGTTTAAGGATGAATTCTGGAAGAGGTTGGAACCCTAACTTAGAGGGATCATATCTCCCAGAATATAGTGAATCTGAGGCTGATTGTTGGATATAGTGTTTAGAAGGATTTTATCTTCGACCCTTGAAATTTTCAGCTTCTTATACTTCTCCAAAAGCAGAATATAGCGATTGTACCAAAACTTAGCAGTTTTAGTATTTAGGGTTTTTCCTAGCTCATGGTCAAACTAGGGTTTGACTTTACCAGAGTTTCACCCAACCAAATTTCTTGATCCAGGTCTCTAAAATTCGGTTTTGATGAGGAGAAAAATCATATGTTGGTCTCACTAAAAAATTCCTCTTTTGTAGAAAGCCCTAATTTCCACATCGAAACTGAAAATGCTCGAAATCGAATTATGCTTCGACAGAAAGATGCGCCCTAAGGAGGAGAGTTGTTCCACCTTACTTTTGCTAAAAATATGTGGAGGAAGGTCCACAAACTAGGAATCCCTGGTTCCCGTAGCTGCACAGTGTCTTCTTCTCAGGTTAGCTCTGATTCGATGTTAGTTTTTCAACATTTAAGCTAGCATTATGTTAGGATCTTTTCACTGAGAGAATAACAAGCACAACAATAAAAAATAAGCACATCACAAGAGACAAGAGACACAAAGAGTTTTGATTGGGTAAACCATAAATGGAGAAAACCCCGCAAATTCCTCAAAGATAGAATCACCACAAGATGTAAGACCCCAAAATAGTAAGATGCACTCCCGACAGCAGTAGTCTTCTTGTCACGTCCCCATCCCTCAGAACGGCGAAGAGGACGTGACGAACATCAAGCATTCGGGCAAACAGTCCCATGAACATAAACAAAAGAGATCAATGATAAAATTAAAAGATTAACATGATGCATAACAGGATGCACAATCCATCATTTTACATGCACAGTTACTCAATGCATAATTCTTTAATCATACAGCAGAAGCAAACATACATTCCAACATTAACCATGTTCATCATTTCTCACGAAACAGTATATAAATTGCAGAGATGAATTAGCAGCAGTACTTATCTTTTGATGAAGAACTTGCCCCACAACCAGCTACGTCGCTGCAACGTTCCACCCAACCATAGGCCAGCGTGCTCATCAATCTCTCAGCACACTGCCACCCCCGAGCTGGGCATGATTCCTCAAGGACTAAGGGTCAATTTTAGGCTTACACATAGCCAAGGGGAAAAAATCAGCAAACCAACACCACTAGGTTTACCAGGCCATCAACAGATCGGCCAAGCCAGCACAGTCCAAGGGACAACCATTGCATACCAGCAGCAAAATAACCCTTCACAGCCCTGTGAAGAAGCAAAGAAGACCAGGGATAATCCCAAACAAACGCTGAGCATAGCTCAAGCCCACAAGGCAACACATAGTTGTTCTTGGCCCTACCATGGCCAAACAAATCAGCTGCATCACCCAAAACCAGGGTATAATAGCGGCCCAAACACCCAATGGATGATGGCAACGATTCACAACCCACAATGAATAGTAAACAACACTCCCAGCATAGCCATGGGAGACTCAGCCCAGCGACTGTGGCAATCAACAGCCACAACTCATAGTGCAAACGATGGCAGCTATACACAGTCCCAAACAGCAGGGAAACTCAGATGCAGACCACTGCAGAAAATGATTCAATACAAAAGCATAGCATCCCAAAACGCAATTGGACACCAGAGCCAACCAAAAACATGGGGAAGACAACAGCCCCAAAACACCATCAGTGAGAAAGGCTAACAACGTGGGAAAATGACCCCAAACAATCTGTACGTGAGTGCAACCCACACGAGACCATAAAACACCAAGGAGACTTACCCAATTCCACTCTGTGGAAAACATGAATGACCACAGGTAAGCAGCTCTCCTCTTGGCCGCATGAGATCTAGCAGATCCTCTTCCTGTGCGTGAGGATGAGCAAGACTCCCGCCCCTCTGCATGAGGAAAAACAAACATTGGCCTCCATGTGAGGAATGAACAGACCACGAACCTGCACACGAGCAAGAAACCGAACACCATCGTGAAGGTTGAGGCCCAGCTGTGTAAGTAAACAGACAGTGGCCTCTACACATGGATGAATAGCAAAACGCTCAGCGTGGGGAGGACGAACCAGCAGGGTGAGAATGGAGTCATGGGTGGTGTGTGGGTGTGGTTAAGGGACTGACAGTCCTGCCACCCCACTCCCAAAGGAAATTACTGCCCTCAACCACTCATCCATCACTCCTCAACCACCAGTTGAAGCATTAAAAGAGGTTGACCAGGTTGGCTGAGACAAGAAAAGGTGGCAAACAAACAAACAAAGGTGGCAAAACATGGGTTTTTCCCCCATAGACTAAGGTTTGACATCCCCACCCCTTATCCTTTGCAACCATTCTCTTTTCATTCAACGTTGTACTGTCGTAGCTGGTTCTGGTTTTAGTTTTATTTGATGTGTGTATTTACATGATGTCAAATTATAATGTGCCGGATAGCACGATATCCCACCGGCAACCATCCCTATTACCGAAACATACACAACCAAATCGATGGTGGGGATTTTTCCTTGAGCTCCTCACCACGATTAATTACATTAAATACATCATGCAAATGGGGTCAAAACTGGGGATGTGACATTCCACTCCCCCTTGGAATAACACCGTCCTCGGTGTTTCATTACATATATAAAAATACATATACAATTGCACATCAAAATTTCAAAATTGTAGATCTATCCCACGTCCAATCATTTACTTTGAACGTTCAAGACCAAGCCCCTTGGATTCCATGGAATTCTCTTGCTAGTTCTCAGCTTCCAGCCAATCCCGAACTCTAGGAACTTTGCGGCTATTGCCTTCATCATGTTCCCTCATTGGACAGTCTCGACGTAAATGATGTCCTCCGCATCTCCAGCATTTCACTGGCTGCTTCATCTTTACCTGCTCAATTTCCTTTGAGTATTCAGGCCTGGACCGTTTCCTATCGGGTCACTTGGACGAATGTCCCATCACTGATCCACCTTCCTTTCCCTTGCTGAGTGCTCCCAGAAGGCTTTTCACCTCCCTTTGCAAACCAATAGAGTCTTGCAAAATTTGGTGGTTCATTTCACTCTGCCTTTTCTGTATCCTGAGCATCTCCCCAAGATTCTCTTGGGTCTTGGCAATCATTTGAAGGAGACTTCTAGATAATTCCAACAACTTTTGATCTACTGCCATATTCAATGTGCACCACCTGGTTTCACTTTTCTCACCTGTGAAGTGCACCATTGAAATTCTATCAGACCAAGCATAATATAGACATTAAAATCAGTTAGTTAATTACCCAATTGGCATGTCAGTCCAAGTTCCATTAAGGAAACTTTCATATTTTTCATGCCTTCCCAACAGGCACATGAGCTCATTCATGTCCATTCCTAGGTAGGGAATTAACTAATCCAGCATTCACAAATTTACTTAAGTAAATACACACATTTCATTTTCAATCATACATGCATTCAACAATCCTTTGTTTTCACAATGCATAAACATATATATATATATATATATATATATATATATATATATATATAATCAAAAGGCAAGAGAGAGCAGTAAGAGTTTTTCCCTCTTTGTTTTGTTCCATCCTGGAACCCACATCACTGCAGTGGATTTTCATGCTCTCAGCCTCTTTCACTTCACTGTGAATGCTGGACCAATCTCTCTTGGTCACGACACTTAGTGTCTTTGGTCTATTCCACACCTCTAAACCATGGAGTCCCTCTACATGGTTTGTCTCGGCTTCTAGGACTCCCCCATCTTACTATCGCCTTTTTCATTACCACTCAACCCGAGCTTTCCAGGATAGTCACATGTCCGTATGCACCCCTAGGATGCTCTCATGGTCCTCGCTCCCAGGGATACCTATATCCAAACATTGAATAAATTCACATGTTTAGTTTATTCACATCAGTTTTATCTTGCTCTAGAGATAAACATCATAACCAATCATATACACATGTATATTCATAAGCAAAATAATCCAATACTTATCTGTATTATGCATTCCCTCGTTTGTCCACAGGATCCTGCTTCACTTTGCAAGCCTTGGGATTGCCTATGGACTTAGATGTTAGGTCAGGACGTTGGCTGCTCCACAACATCAAATAATTAATGTCTAGCCAGTACATAACCATGTCAACTGGGCTTGGAACTTTATCATGACCATTTCTAGGTCTAGTATCTACTATGGATCCTCAGGCATATCATAGCCCATCATATACTTATGTCAACAATGACACATACACTTATACCAACATACACTTATATCTACCATAACCCTTACTCCGCAACCCATCACAACAACCATTTACCATTTTACCTTTACCTTTACCTTTAGCCTGTTAACACAAGCAACACAAGCAATACAAGCAACTCATCAGCGTTATTGCTCTAAAACTGTAATCACCTTTCTCATCATTTACTATCAAGTATTGAGACACCAGGTGTACATCCACTCCCTAGAGTGTAATCAATATTGAAAACCCTTTCATGATCCAACATTGGAAAAGTGTGCACCCATTCCCAGTGTGTGCCATGCAGGCCCTATGCATACTCAAGCAATCATTCATCATTGGAATAGAATCAAAACATGTTTTGCATATTGAATTTATCAATTAAACATGCATATTCATAGCAAGGGTTACATAACACTTATCCATTTGCCGTCGCAGTATGCCTTTGTTAAGGAGGAATGGAGGCTCCTTCCCTGAGTTAGTAGTCCCTCAGTTTTCCATCCAAATTCCTTTTCACATTTCATATTCACACATGTCTTATCGACATAACCCATACCATCTCACTCATGTCATTACCAAACATGTAATGCAGATGAGACATTTCAACATGTCTAATGGTGTTTCACCCGAAACCCATTCCCAAGGGAAACCTTCCCCTGAAGTTTGGCTCTTGCAGGTCATCACACATGATCTTCCTATAGTGTGTACCCCTGACACATTCATCAAATAGCCAAACAGTCAATCATTACCTGACACTACAATCCAAATTGATTGTTCCATAACCAAGCAATGACATTAAGAATTTGCAATTCTATCTACTATAGAAATTGACTTGTTCAATTGTGGGTTTCTTGTAAGCAGCACTACTATGCCCATTACAATTTTTATGCTTACTATCATAACATGAATACCCACTTACCATGCATCCCTCCTGACACAATCTTATACAAGCCAACAATGATTAGTAGTCGTTAGCACTTTCTTAAATCCGAAATCCACAATTCAATTTTAACAACCCATTATGCATATCAACTACTTTCAAAACCATGAGACTTCTTCTCATAAATGGTAGGTTATGGCATTGGTCAGGGTCTTACCTCTCATTTCCATGCTCGAATAATCTACCTAAAACATGATTTTTAATCAACCAAACACAATCTTATGCAAGCCAACAGTGGCTAGTGGTTGTCAGCAATTTCTCAAATCCGAAATTCTCAATTCGAATTTTAACAACCTATTATGCATATCATATGGTAGATTCTGGCATTGGTCAGGATCTTACCTCTCAATGCCGTGCTTAAAATAATCTACTTGAAACATAAGCTTCAACATCCAAACACAAGCTTATGCAAGCCAATAGCGACTAGTAGTTGTCAGCAATTCCTTAAATTTGAAATTCACAATTCCAATTTAATAAGCTCTTTCACATGGTAGATTCTGGCATGGGTCAGGGTCTTACCTCTCATTTCCATGCCCGAAATAATCTACCTGAAACATAAGATTCAACATCGAAACAAAATCTTATGCAAGCCAGTAGTGACTAATAGTTGTCAACATTTCCTTAAATCCGAAATTCACAATTCGAATTTAACAACCTATTATGCATACCAACTATTTTTACAACCATGAGATTCTTCTCATACATGGTAGATTCTAGCAGTGGTCAGGATCTTACCTCTCACTGCCATGCTCGAAATAATCTACCTGAAACATAAGCTTCAATCAACCAAACACTTGGTAAGTCTCGATGCATATAACCTTTTCATTGCTACAACCGTCACTGAAGCATTTTCAAAATTTATAAAATTCAAATACTTCCAGCTGTTAGTCACATCAATATTATCGAAGCTCATTTACTTCCTGCAATCACTATCATACTAACATTTCAAGGTATAGTCATATCATGTATGCAATTAAATGAAAGTTTAGATACCCTTACTTCACAAGCGTATCATTCATACTACCTTGCTCTGCAATAGAGAATTTCTGGCAGCCAATTGATCATGACTATCCTACATTCATAACAGCCTTCGAAACAGTTCCAGAATGATCATTAATTCATCATTTCGGCTGTTAGTTATTCACAAGATCACATGCATTCATCTCAATGCATTGAAACATACCATGGGCTAACCACGACTAATCCATATAGGATGCATTATTATAATCAATATCATCAACATATATAGGCATGACACCTTTCTATATTCAAATTTCCACATGGTAGGAGGTATCTTACCTTTACCATTCCATGGAATCTGTCATAAGAAACTCTTACCTGCATGGGTCGTACTTACACCCTTGCCATGACCACTTTGGTTGGTCCTTTGCAGGAGATTGCAGAATTTGCTCGCCAACTTTTCTTATGGACTTGTTGCCTTATCCCTTTCTCGAGAGGGTTGCTGGTCACAATTGTCAGCATCAGCAACATATTCATCCAGGTCCATGTCATTATTGGTTTTGCCACTAATTCCAACATCAAAGCAATGATTATCATTAGTGGTTCATTATAAATATATAATTTCAAATGTTCTTACCAATCATGCCATATCCTATACATGCAATACATATCCTCATGCATTTCAAGCATAAACTTAGGAAATGTAGTTATAATCAGCAAGATAGGGCCTAATGAAAACTTCCCTTTCAAATCCCTCATCTTCATGGAATTCCTTTTTCACACAATAGCTGGTTGACTTCATAGTCCTTACTGCCCCTGGGCATGCATTTTCTAGATTTGTCCATTTGATAGCAGTGGCCATCACTAGCACTTTGCTGCTTCATGCTCAAATTCTAATTACTTTCCCTTTTTCCCCACTGGATAATCTTTCCAACGCCTATCCACATGCTTCATTCCGACCTCGGATGTAAAAACCACACCACTTCTAAGAATGAAGACTTTCACCAAATCTTAGGCAAAACACACAACTGCATTTTGGTTTGGAATGCTAACTTCAGCCACCTCACTTCCGTGGCACCATTAATCTTTTATGAATTCTGGATTCTACTAAATTGCCCAAAACATAGAATCTTCTTTTCACAAGAATGATTGTCTTAAGGGACGACGGGGGTCAAGGGGGCTTTCCCCCTTGTGGCTTCGAGTCGAGGGCAGTGCCCTCGTTTTTTTTTTGTTGTAAAACATTAATTTTCGTGCAATCCAACGCATAAGATCGCTGCCACTTCTCATTTTTTTAGCCCATGAAAATTCACTGAAAAACTTCTTGAAAACCCTGCTGGAAGGCAGTCGAAATTTGTTGGAAATCCCACTGACAAATCCCAAAAATGTCTTTGTGCAAAATCGAATCTCATTCCAATTATCCATCTGCAGAATCGGCTCCCAAACCAATTTCGCATCCGCAAAATCAGCTCTCGGAAGCTTTAATCATTCCGCGGATTATAGCTCATCAGCTATCGGAAGCTTTTCTACATCGGAAGCCGAAACACTTTCGCTTCCGCAATGGCGGAACATGATCTCTTTCCTTCCTTCGATCAGCGACACAACCAAATCGGCACCAGTAGTCCTTTTACATTGAAATACTTATCACTTCCGCTTCCGCAACGATGGACGTCGGAACTCTTTCTTCTTCCGCAACGTCGAACATCGGAACCCTTTCTTCTTCCGCAATGGCAGCTCTCGAAAGCATTCTAGTTGGAAGCCGAAATGCTTTCGCTTCCACAATAGCAGAACATGAAACGCTCCCGCTTCTGACGATTTCATCACTTAGACGAATTTTCTTCAAAATTCCCTTCGTCGAAAATCGGAGGACTTTCCCATCGGAAGACTTATTGCTTCTTCTTCCGCAACGACGGGCGTCGGAAGCATTTCCACTTCGGAAGCCAAATGACTTTGGCTTCCGCAACGGAAGACTGGAAACTACTTTTTCTTCCACAACGGCGGACATCTACCTCACAAACTCTTCTGACTTACCCAATACTTAGGCAAATTTTTCAAAAATTATTTTCGTCGGCAATCGGACCCATTGCTACATCGGCGGTCTAACCCTTTTCACAGCCACAACTGCGGGCTGTCAAACGTCGAATCCTTCTGCCACAGCGGAAGTCCTTCCACTTATTGTTCTGATGAAGCACTGTTTAAATACTTAGAAGGATTTTGGAAATTTTCCATTCATCCACTGTCCTCAAATTTCCTGATTACTGCTAGGCAGAAGGCAATTCTTCTTTTGTCATTGCATCTTCTTGGCCCATAGAGGCCCATTGTTGCAACCTTGAGCTCTGATACCATACTGTCACATCCCCATCCCTCAGACCGACGAAGAGGACACGATGAACATCAAGCATTCGGGAAAATAGTCCCATGAACATAAACAAAAGAGATCAATGCTGAAATTAAAAGCTTAACATGATGCATAATAGGATGCACAATTTATCATTTTACGTGCACAGTTACTCAATGCATAATTCTTTAATCATACAGTGGAAGCAAACATACATTCCAACATTAACCATATTCATCATTTCTCACGAAACAGTATATAAATTGCAGAGATGAATTAGTAGCAGTACTTATCTTTTGATGAAGAACTTGCCCCGCAACCAGCTACGTCGCTGCAACGTTCCACCCAACCATAGGCTAGCATGCTCATCAATCTCTCAGCACATTGCCACCCCCGAGTTGGGCATGATTCCTCAAAGACTAAGGGTCAATTGCAGGCTTACACATAGCCAAGGGGACAAAATCAGCAAACCAACACCACTGGGTTTACCAGGTCATCAACAGATCGGCCAAGCCATCACAGTCCAAGGGACAACCACTGCATACCAGTAGCAAAAAAACCCTTCACAGCCCTGTGAAGAAGCAAAGAAGACCAGGGATAATCCCAAACAAACACTGAGCATAGCTCAAGCCCACAAGGAAACACAGAGTTGTTCTTGGCCCTACCGTGGCCAAACAACTCAGCTGCAGCACCCAAAACCAGGGTATAACAGCAGCCCAAACACCCAATGGATGATGGCAACGATTCACAACCCACAGTGAATAGTAAACAACACTCCTAGCATAGCCATGGGAGACTCAGCCTAGCAACTGTGGCAATCAACAGCCACAACTCACAGTGCAAACAATGGTAGCTATACACAGTCCCAAACAACAGGGAAACTCAAACGCAGACCACTATAGAAAACGACTCAATACGAAAGCATAGCAAACCAAAACGCAATTGGACACCACAGCCAACCAAAAATGTGGGGAAGACAACAGCCCCAAAACACCATCAATGAGAAAGGCTCACAACGTGGTAAAACGACCCCAAATAGTCTGTGCGTGAGTGCAACCCGCACCAGACCACAAAACGCCAAGGAGACTTACCCAATTCCACTCTGTGGAAAACATGAATGACCACAGGTAAGCAGCTCTCCTCCTGGCCACATGAGATCTAGTAGATCCTCTGCCTGTGTGTGAGGATGAGCAAGACTCCCGCCCCTTTGTGTGAGGAAAAACAAACAGCAGCCTCCACGTGAGGAATGAACAGACCACAAACCTGCGCACGAGCAGGAAATCGACCACCGTCGTGAAGGTTGAGGCCTAGCTGTGTAAGCAAACAGATAGTAGCCTCTACGTGTGGATGAACAATAGAACAATCAGCGTGGGGAGGACAAACCGGTAGGGTGAGAATGGAGTCGTGGGTGGTGTGTGGGTGTGGTTAAGGGATTGACAGTCCTGCCACCCCACTCCCAAAGGCAATTACTGCCCTCAGCCACTTAGCCATCACTCCTCAACCACCAGCTGAAGCATTAAAAGAGGTTGACCAAGTTGGCTGAGACAAGAAAAGGTGGCAAACAAACAAAAAAAGGTGGCAAAACATGGGGTTTTCCCCCATAGACTAAGGTTTGACATCCCCACCCCTTATCCTTTGGAACCATGCCCTTTTCATTCAACGTTGCACTGCCGTAGCTGGTTGTGGTTTTAGNAAATTATAATGTGTCGAATAGCATGATATCCCACCGGCAACTATCCCTATTGTCGAAACATACACAACCAAATCGATGGTGGGGCTTTTTCCTTGAGCTCCTCACCACGATTAATTACATTAAATACATCATGCAAACAGGGTCAAAACCAGGGATGTGACACTTCTAGTCCCAGTATATTTCTTTCTTCAATAGTGCGCCACACTTGAGAGAGTAAGTGATGTGATGTACAAGTGATAAATAGAGAGACTCTCACTTTCTATTTATATTCTTCCATTCACTTGAAGTGCACTTAATCATGTTGGCCTAACCAACAATTACTTACTCGAGCCTACACCTTAATTAGTGTATAATAACTCAAGTGCCCCAAAACTATGGGGACTTCCACAATGACTTGACAAGACTTTTTTACATTATTAATCCTCTCGATCGTAACATCAGGGCATGACAACATGACTCAAATACATAATAGAAACATTCCGGAATACACATCGGGTTACAATACATAAGAATACATTCCGAAGTTACATATACATCAACAAGATCAACGTATGGCCGACGAACATCATAGGATTTACTGTAGAGAGGTGGTGCTTCTAGGGCTGGAGCATGGTGGCTTTTGGTTTTTGTATTAATTTGGTTCCCATCAATGGGTGAGATACAATAAATGTGTGACATGTATATGGACGAGGCAGGAATTCCCATGCTCATGACAATGTCAAAAGAATCATTTTCTCTATGCTCTAAAATACAAGAGACGATCATATACAACTAATGTTACAATGCTGGTTGCCTCTATGTGAGGATGAATAAAATACTGATCTAGTACATTGGACCCATGGCATTCTCATGGAATTCTATATCTTCATCACTGATGGTCTGCTGGATCTGGTACATAGCTATGTGGACTTGCTGATTGAGAGTCTCTATATCAATCATGAAGGTGTATTGAAGCACTACTGGGGCTTCTGAACACTGTCTCCAACGCAAACCGGAAATCACAAGGGACATAACCTATTTAGGTCCCTCGAGTGGACTCACCAATGTGCTAGAGTCAAGTGACATCTAGGGTATTTGACCAAGTATTGTGCGGAACAAACCCTATACTAATATCAACAGTGCGATGATGGAGTTGAAGTTGAACACGTGAGAAAAAACCATCCCAAGAGGCACTAAGGACTCCTCTCAAGTGGTCCAAGGAACTCATTAATGATTTAAATGAAACCAAGGTACAGGGACCTCTAGGTCTATCCTCTGGAGTATGTGTATTAGCGTCAATAGAGGGAGACCTGCCCCTAGTCAAGGCAATGATGTTTCCTTGACCAGGAGCACGAGGGAGATAAACGAAAGCTATTAAGAAATCTGCGGACTGACTCATTGAATTGGGGGGGAGGGGAGGGAAGGGAAAAAACTGAACAGGGGCAGGGCGGAAGTGGGAGACTCAAAATTCCCTTGTTCAGAGTATGACAGTAGGGCAGACCAGGAAGCAAATGAAACTTAACTCATGGGAATGGGATCATAGCTGTAATACCAGGAATGTCGCTGCAGATGGGAAATACTTGGAGGAGGTGGAAACTTTTGATACTGATGGGATCCAAGGAAGACACATTGAAGAGTACTATGAACAAAGGAAACCCAATGTGGGGATGCTTCCAAACTGTTTTCAGTGGGGTGGTGTCTAGGGACGTCGTTGTGGTATGATCTCATGGATTTTTTATGAGCCCAAGAGGGTAAGTGCTCGATGGTGCTTTCAATTTTAGAGAGTTTGAAAGCACGAAGAATACTCCAGTGGGGGCTCTTTTTCATTGGTAGTCTCCTGTGCCCGAAAAAGGATAAAAGTATACATAGGAGAGCTCACCCATCCTGGAGGGGATGAGAGACTTATTTACCATTGGTAGTCCAATTAGGCCAGAAAAGGTTAAACCTATACTGACTGGATAGTCATTCAAATACTTTTATGAGCATGAACAAAACCAAGTTTGGTCGGCGATCTTTTCTTGATGAGATGGCTGGAAAAGAGCTTAATGACAACCGATGGTGAGCTTTTTCATAAAGTGCAACCCCTCTTCCTGAGAAAGCATAAAAGTATGCAGAGGGGAATGGTCTTGGCTTGAGTGTGCTAAGGAGGTCCTTTTCATCAAATGGTCTACATGGTCCATAAAAGGAGGTAAACGAGACGATGTAGATGCCCTTTCCTATACTTTAGCGAGTGTGAAAGGAAGTGGCTACGCTCGACGATATTTTCATTGTTTTAAGGAGTTATAAAAGAGCTTAAATGAAACTCCAATGTGGTCAACTGACTGCGGTGGCATGAGCAGTGCCCCATGTTGGGACAGTGGATAGAGGTCCAAAGGGAATTCGTGCAGTATGGACGTAGTAGAAGGATCTCAAACATACCAATACATGCGTGGGGTATATCGCGGAAGAGGCCTACGAGATGGTGAGGCAGAGGCACGCAAATTGAGGTGGCTCTCAGACAGAGGTTAGGAGAGCGTTTGTGTGTGTTGCAGTGGATGAAATTGACTACATGCGATGTGAGTGCAAGTCCAAGGACACTTATATGACAAATACGTGCAAGAAAAGAAATCATTTTGTGGACAGTGGTCCAAAGGTCTGCGTAAAGTGCGGTAAACAAAAAAAGACAATCTATGTGTTAAAATTACAAAATAAAAGCTAAAATTACATTTCTTAACAGGCGGCGGCCCGAGGACACTTCTATGTCAAATACATGGAAGAAAAACAAAGGATTTTGTGGACGATGGCCCAGATGTCCACGTAACGTGAGGTGAAAAAAGACAATTATAAATACAAAAACTAAAATTATAGTACAATCCTTAATGGGCGGCGGCCCAATCACTCATATGAGTAGCGGTCGGGAAGTGTGATATAAGTACAGTTCTGTGGACACTTGCATCATCATGTCATGGCTTGTAGATCGAGGTGAATTGTGGGAAATAGTCCCGAAATTGATTAATTAAACATGAGACGATGGTCTCATAAGGAAATATAAATTTGAGCCCAGAGGTGTGAGAGGTGTCTTGAACTAGTTTCGGGTGACTTTGAATTAGCAGCTGATGGTGCTGCCCCTAGTGCATTGGTGCACTAAGGAGTTTTTGTGTCGCTATGTATATCCTATTGAGAAAGCATATGTGGCTTCTCATTTTTATTGGACATGTTTTGGACATGCGAATTATCTATTTATCTATATATATTTTTGATGCACATGGATGTGCTTTTATGGTTTTATTATGTGAGTCTTTTATGATGCTATGGAATGAAAATTTCTATGTGATGTCTTATTAAACTGTGTGTGTATTTTTAGACATAGTTATGCATGATGTTATGGTTGTATGTTTCCTATATGCGGTTGTGGATGTTCCAATTTAGAATGTCATTAGCCATTTCATTTGCGACACTATTGAGGTTTCTGGGAACATGTGTGAATGTGATGGATTCAAATGTTCTAACCATCTGTTTAGTGCGCAGGTACTTTCTAAAGAGGCAGGGATCCCATACTCGATAGTGGTTTTCCAATTGAGAAACAAGCAGCTGGGAGTCTAAGAAGACATCGAGATGGTGAATGCCTATATGAAGAGTAGCAGGCAAGAGGCCATTGACACCATCATATTCCGCTGGGTTGTTGGTTGCAATGCCCATGAATATTTCGTTGATGTGGATCAACTTGTGCGATGGGGAGTAGATTACCCATGCAGTCAAGGTGAGGTTCGGGTACCATCTACTTGCTCCATCTGTGAATCCCATATACCGATCTGAGGTGTGCTCCATCTGAAGCAATGAGAGGAAACGATACATAAGATTCAATCGGGAAAAATGTGTAAAACAAAAAATGGAAAGACTATAATACAATTTAGAACGCTGTCACTCAAAGGGGTGACATTAGGGGGAAATTCATTTGGACTTTCCCAGGATCAATGGTCATTCCTTTGTGTGACATGATGAATCCTTGGAGACGTCCCGTGGGGACACAGAAAACACACTTGGATGGGTTCAAGCGGATCCTATTGTTGGGCTATAGGGCAAACCCAGCCAATTCTTGAGCATTTTTTAGATTGGCTGGCTCTTTGTCCCTTAACTGGTACCTCAAATCACCAGTGAAAGCTTCGATGTAATATATGATGATGGAGGCATCCCTTGGCTTGATTTCTCTAGGGAGGTCCACACCCACATGCCTGAACTTAGTATTAAATTCATCAATGGTTTCACTCTCCATCCTCTTTATGTTATGGAGGGCAGCAAGCAGATGTCTTTGTTCTTTATTTTCCCCCCATTTCTTCTTAAAACCCTCTAGGAATTCACTAAGAGTTTTATATGAACCATCATCTAGGTCGAAGTACCATTCTTTCGCATCATCTTCCAAGGATAAAGCAAAGAGCATCATTTTGACATCATCATGGTCATGGGCAACATCATTGCAATAACTAGCCAGGTACTTTTCAAACTTTCGGAGGTGAGACTTGGCAGTGATGGCATTATTACCCTGAAACATGGGGAGCTCCTTGATAGCATCATTCGAAATGTAATGAGGACTACCTGCTATCTGAAAAAAGTCAAGGGGTTTGTAAAATTCCATTATTTCTTGATATTAGTGAACATGACTCTCTACAAATATGTGATGGATATCTGAGAGGGATTGGTCTCCTAAATATTCAAGGTTTCTACGAGAGGTCTTCCTATTCAATCTTTCGCTAATAAACCTTTTGGGATCAGGGAGAGGATTGAATAATTGTCGGCGGTTTCTTCGGGTAGAAATTATTGAAGGGATGTTAGACAGTGGATTCGCCAGATGGATCGAGTTTTAATTTTTACGTTCTCTAAAGACTAGATCAATCAAAAGTTTTTTATCTTTTTAGTTGTTTTAGAAAAAGTTAAGCTAATTCGTACTCGGGAATAAAAAGATTTATCCCCGGCAACGGCACCAAAAAGTGTTGCCACCTTTTCACACACCTGGGTCATGTGGCAGAAATATTCAAGCCACTCGGTGTGTCCTTGGGGGCAAGTCTTGAATCAAGGCTGTCACCTTGTTCATGACTCCTCCGTTTAGGCTCAACTCCTAACGAAGCCAAGGGGGGTAGACCCTATTAAGTTACTAAGGATGGTTTCTTAGTGTGGTGATGCTAAACTGAATTAGTTATTTAGGAGTTTGAATAGTTTAACTACAGACAATTAAAGATGAAAAGATACGAAGATAAACACATGAAAGCACAAAGCTGATACACCATATATATATATAAAGCAAAAAATGACCAGTGCCTTAGAATGGAGTCAAATAAAAAAGATCAGTGTGCTTGCATGTGTTTGGAGTGAATGTTTTTCGATTGCATCTTGGTATGTTTTAAGTTAAAATTGAAGTATGAATTGATTAAATTAGGCTAAGGGGGGACTCCAGATATACCCGAGAGTACTTGGAGTATGTCCAAAACAAAACCTTTACGGCTACCCGCAAGGAATATGTGGGCTGAAATGGAGTCTCTGGGGCTATTGTTCGTAATGCACCCGTTAGGGTGTGACAAAGATCGGTGCCCCGAGGTCACTTTTCAATAAGTTCCCGCTTCCTTTGGGTATTTTTCCACCGTAGAGGTTCGATCGAGGTGTTGGATTTTCACCTGATGGTTTGTCAATTGGGGAGAGTGAGTCCTAATTATGCTAGTCACCCAAGTGCTTTTTATATAGCTTAACTGATCGGATGAACCGCAGCCAAGTGCAGAGCATACACACTAGATTCTTGTAAATTTTAATAAGTTTTAACTAAGTGTTCTTGTTTAAAATAAAAAAGCCTCCAAGAACCTCTTTCGATCCAAGTGGATCTCAATTGGGGAATCAAGGAGGTGTTAATTTTAAATTGCTGATAAAAAAAAGATGAAAAAATAAAACAACTACACAAATCTGGTTTTCTGATTAATCCTACCACGAATCTCTTTCCCCTTGCGGGTCACTCGGGAAATCGTGGGGTAAGTATTATGATTACTTTGAAATGTAAGATATGGAGTATGGAATTAAAAACAAGATTAAGTATACTGCCCTACAAATCATATCAATTCTAGTGAAAAATAACTAAGTAGAAAATGATGAAAATGGCACCGACGCGAATCCCCCCAGGGGGGATGGGGAATGGGCTTGAAAGAGCCTATTCATAGAATGATTTTATTACAGTGGTTACAATATCAAAGAACTGATAAATCAGAGCTTTCTTTTTCCTTATACAGGCTGAAACCAAGATCTTACAGTTATACAAAAATTTTAAGAATTTTGTGACAAAAGGGAGACCCCTGGGGGGATTTGAGCGCTCCCAAAAGCCACTTTGGACAGAAGATTCCTTTATTCTCTATCATACCTAATAAAGTAATGTGAGCATGTTAGAATAACAAATTCACAAAATCACTTTAAGAGTACCTTTGGGTTAGCCTACTTTATCTCAAAAAATAATGAAATTAAACTAGCTAAACCGACAAAAAAGGCTGTTTGTGCAGCCAATTAAATTGCATTGATATTGCAGAATATTAAAATTTATAGCGGCGAAAGGAAATCTAATTCACGTGATCTACAAGTTTTCTTTCAAATTCATGCAAAAAGGACAATTTCCCTACAACTAGATCTGGGATGCTTATGATACTTTTTTAAGTGCAAGATCTAGGATATGAGCTATGAAATATTAGATCTATGTATATTTTACTTTGATGAAATATATCCAAATAAAATCACAGATATGAACTGAAAAGGTAACCGGGTAAAGTGTTGATTTTTTGTAGAAATGAGAAGAAGAGGAGAGAAGGTCGGATCGTTGCTTGAATGGAGCAAGCTAGAAGGAAGCCCTTTCGTGGAGTGCTGAGGGATAGAATATTGAGCTTATTGGATAGGAAAGGAGTCAATATAGATCCACAACCTCATCCAATTAGGAACCTGCAACTAAATAACATAATCCTGCACAAACCTCGTGAGATCTGGATATGGATGTATAAAGCAGCAAAAATGAGAGATTATGCAGAAATAACCTTATTTAAGCATATAAATAAGATTTTTGAGCATACATCATATGGATAAACAAGATTAAACAATCTAGATTTCCTAGTTTATACCCTTACTAGATTCAGCTGAATCCTTGAAGCCAGATCATAGAAACAACACGGAATTTGGCAAGAAGTTACAGCTACCACATCAGCAGCATAACACTGAGCATCCACACAATCAAAAGCACTACACAGTATAGCCTCCAAAGCTTCTTTATTCACAAATAATGATCAAATACAGAGTTAATATGGAAATCCCTTCAGTCCAGCTCTAACTAGCTTGGAAGAGGGAGCCTCCAGCAGGATATATACAATTTGCAGGCCATCTAGCCCAGGGGGGGCGCAATTCCTCATGGAATCAAGTGAAATCAACTAATGGAGAGTTCATCAATGCACAACTGAAGCTGGACTAGGCCTACTTGTCAACCGGGGCCTGATCTGGCTGACACATCAACCCATACACTGACACATCGGCCCAAAACTCATCCAGATGAGCCAAAATGTGTTGAGGAGAGAGGGAGGGCGAAATTCCCCATAAAGGATGCTCAAGATCAACTCTAGATCTGATTTGATCACCTCCTTCAGTCAAGGATTTGTCAGATCCAGTCAATTTGCTTCAGATCTGACTGATTTCAATCAAATCGGCTGAGAATCCACTGAATTATTGTTTTTGGATTTGCTCCATTATTCATCAATTTATTAATTAAAATAATCAATAATTGATTTTTGGGGCTTTCTGACCTAAGTGATGGAAAATCACTCAAAACTAGGAAATAGCGGGTCTATGGGTTTACATGGTGCTCTTAGCTTGAAAATGAGCACCTACATGACTGAAACTGATTATTTGGCCCACTTTTATTACAAAATCAATTTTTCCAATTAAACTATTAAAAAATAGCCTAAGTTTTGGAAAAATTAAATTTTAATAAAAAACACTGAAAAAACTAAAAAATTGAAAAATTGAAAAACACCTAGAGGGACTTAGACATGTTCATATGAATCAAAAATGATGTCTAGCATGTTTATACATTGACACATAGACTCTAATAACCTCAATAGGCCTAAATGCCAAGCCGACCACCCCAACTTTCGAGCTATGGAGTGAAAAACTCAGAAATTATCAGTCGTTTGTTCAACAACCAATAATAACCGAGGAAAAAAAACACCCTGGGCTGATCGGATTGACAAATAAAGTCTAAGAGACCGAGTCTTTTACATACACTATCATGCTAGAACATTTATTACAATTCCCTCATGGGGTATGAACATGTGATATAGTACAACAAGCACTTCCCAGAAGTACTTCCAAAGGTCTTTTTGATGTCCGAACAAGTTAGCCCTGTCCGGTTCACCAGGCTCACTTGATAAAAACCACTAAGTACAACTTAGGTGGTAACATTCTGGCTCCAACTGTGGGACGTGTGCTCGATCTGGTTTTTAAGGCAAGGAGAGGATACGAGAACACCAGAATCTCTGGTTTATATACCCTGCAAAAACATCTCAACTTGACAAGAAAAACCTCAGTAGCACAAGTTTTATGAAAAACCAAATGAACCATTAAGCTGATTTATTTAAACAAAATAGATATTACTAACTAAAAGAAGCAAATTTTTATTATAGCTAAAAATAGAAATGCAGAAAGTAAATGCTTTCTTTCAAAGAGCTTATTTTCCTACTCTAAGCATGATATAAAAAGGGTTAAGTGTAATCAGAAATCCAATGTAACCACCTAAGCATTTTATTGACATAAAAAAAAAAATTTCCTTGTCTTTGGTTACCAGCCAAAGTAAGGATACTTTATTCAGAAAATGAAAACCTGCGTGATGATCCAGAAGGGGTAGGATGGATGGGAAATCATAGGTATGAATAATGTAGTCAATGTTGCTGCCTTTTCACACACCTGGATCACGTGGCAGAAATCTTCAAGCCACTCGATGTGTCCTTGGGGGCAAGTCTCGAGTCAAGGCTGTCACCTTGTTCTTGACTCCTTCGTTTAGGCTCAACTCCTAACGAAGCCAAGGGGGGTAGACCCTATAAAGTTACTAAGGATGATTTCTTAGTGTAATGATGTTGTATTGAATCAGTTATTTAGGAGTTTGAATATTTTAACTATAAACAATCAAGATGACAAGATACGAAG
>LPNX010742830.1:96620-157135 GCA_001517045.1 Pseudotsuga menziesii
GAATTATTGTTTTTGGATTTTCTCCATTATTCATCAATTTATTAATTAAAATAATCAATAATTGATTTTTGGGGCTTTCTGACCTGAGTGATGGAAAATCACTCAAAACTAGGAAATAGTGGGTCCATGGGTTTACATGGTGCTCTTAGCTTGAAAATGAGCACCTACATGACTGAAACTGATTATTTGGCCCACTTTTATTACAAAATCAATTTTTCCAATTAAACTATTTAGAAATAGCCTAAGTTTTGGAAAAAATAAATTTTAATAAAAAACACTGAAAAAACTAAAAAATTGAAAAATTGAAAAACACCTAGGGGGACTTAGACATGTTCATATGACTCAAAAATGATGTCTAGCATGTTTATACATTGACACATAGACTCTAATAACCTCAATAGGCCTAAATTCCAAGCCGACCACCCCAACTTTGGAGCTATGGAGTGAAAAACTCAGAAATTATCAGTCGTTTTTTCAACAACCAATAATAACCAAGGAAAAAAAACACCCTGGGCTGATCGGATTGACAAATAAAGTCTAAGAGACTGAGTCTTTTACAGACACTATCATGCTAGAACATTTATTACAATTCCCCCATGGGGTATGAACATGTGATATGGTACAACAAGCACTTCCCAGAAGTACTTCCAAAGGTCTTTTTGAAGTCCGAACAAGTTAGCCCTGTCCAGTTCATCGGGCTCACTTGATAAAAACCACTAAGTACAACTTAGGTGGTGACAAAGCTTCTCTATTTCACTACGAGCCCACTGTGCGTAGTCTATTAGTTTGGTGATTCTTTGCTCCGGTTCTTCCTCATTCTGGATGTTGAAGTCATGATGACTTCGACATGCCTCCTCCAATACTCGCGCCAATGTGACCTGCTTACGTTCTGCATCGCTCTTTCTCTGCTCCGCTTCCTCCAACTATGCTGCGAGGCTATTGTTGAGCTTCCTGGTATTTTCCAACTATATTTGTGAGTGGTGGTCTCGGGCTTGGATTTCCTTTGTGATGGCTGACTGACAGAGATGTAATTCCATCATGGACATCTTAGTGTAATCTATTTCAACTATCATGCTCATCTCCATGCGAGATGTTGCATCGGTTATGATGAGCGCAGAACTTGAGACTTGTCCCTGGTGTTATCTAACTAGCCATTGTCTTGTGTCTGGCTGCGCAGGTACTGGGGCACTACTTGCTGCAGCACCCATCGCTGATTTTTCTGCTAACTCCTTGAGCTCTAAGATTTGCTTTGTTACACTGGTGATGGCATCAAGATGCGTGTCTGCAAACTCTGACCATTTCTTGGTGAGAACTTCTGTGGATTTCGACAGAGCCTGATTAAGCTCTTCACTTGTCAGGGTAGGCTCTTCGTCAATATCCTTGTCTTTCGACGCTTTCATTTTCTTTCAGGACTGAATTTTGGTCACTTCTTCAGACTCTGGTGACTTGCGCTTATCTGGTCAATTAGGGTCTGAGATAGTTTTGATCGACTCCTCTTCTTCTCCTTCAACTCCACCATCTCCACCCTGGTCGATTTCACTCTGCTGTGACTCAGTTTTCTCTTTGCTGTCCTCTGGGGGGTCTTGCTGTTGTGTCTGACTAGGGATAGCGCCCACATTGGTGACTAGAGGGATTAGGATGCTGGGCTTTGTTCCTTCGTCCTTCAGCCATTCAGTCGGCCACTGCTGAATTACCGCGAGGATGTTGTATTTGGTCACCACATATGGCAACTTCTAGCATGCCTTCTTCTGATCTGCGCGGGCCTGGATAAAGACATTGTGCATGTCGGCCCTAAAGTTGGCCACTCCATCATATTGAGAGAATAGCTCATTACTGAGCCGTGGGATCTTGACAATCTCATATGAGATACTCATGGTGTAAAAAGCGAACACAGTGTTCGTCATCTGTTGGTATGCTTTGTCCTGTGACACCCAGAGTGATGCGTACCTTGCTGCACCTGACATGCTTGGAGGTACATCAATAAACTGCACCTCGGTGGGCTCTTTCCACCCAATCAGGGCAATAAGTACGATCAGCCATGAATAGTGAAACGGTCTACCTTTTTCCTATGCGTCGCAGGCATCTTCAAGAAATTACTTAGCGATGTATGCTTCCCAGTTGTAAATGTATCCTTCCACACAATTCGCAGCAATACTTACAATCGGGGAAGGCACTTCATATGGTATGCACTTTCTCATCAATTTGCAGGCTAAGAGTTCAGCTGCGAAGCGAATGTTGTGATGCTGAATGGCTGAGGTTTGATACCCTCGCTTCCCTTTCGTCATCCTGAAGCATTCCTTCATTCTATGTGATAGCTTCACATCTTCATGCTTTCCCAAAAACTCAATGCTAGGGTCAGGTCCTTCCTTCGGCAAGCCCGTAATCTGGTGAATGAGTTCTCCATTGATAGCGATTTTCTAGTTTTCGATCCATAGGTATCCATCGTGTACTAATTCCAATAATTGTTTGACCACCACTGTTACCTGTGTGCTGCGTCCGAAGTGGGGCACATCGAGCATCTTCAACAAAAGAACTTTGTCCAAGCCAGCAACCCACTGTTTTACTTCTAATAATGTTGCTCTAGTCTCCTGATAGCGGACAGAGTGTAAGTATGTCTCAGGTATGAACTGTGGAAATTTCCCATGATCATTTGTATCGTGGTCAGCATACTTGAGCCGGTATATTTTCCCTGTCATTGTCCTAACCAACTGCACACCCTGTGGCAGCAAAGGGGTACGTAATGTGAACTTCTTCGTCCACCGAGGGAGCTGAAATCCTGGTCGAACTGGCGAGAGATAAGGTGGATGTTGCAGTGCAATGTTCTCATCTTCTTCAAGCGGGACTTCTACTGAGCCGGACGGATTCATCTCAGGATCCTCTAGTGTTTTCCCTGATTGCTGGTGTCTGTCTTCGTTCCGCTTCGAACGAACTTCAGGTTTTAATTTTTTTTTGGTAGAGCATGTCTGCATTGGTGGGGTCAGTGCTAGGGGAGTCTCTTCATGGGTTTCAGACGCAGGTGGGTGGCTGAGAAGGTGCGGCAGACCCTCCTGTTCAAATTCTCTCACTAACTTCTGAAGCTCGCTATCAGTTGACATGGATGCAATTGTAAAACTCAAGAAATTGCAGAATGCAAATGTAGTGGGTGTGGGCGTCTTCTTATAGAATCCATCCATGACATCTTTCATAACTGTGCATTGATGATACCAAATCTGACAGAGATCTTGTCCAAACGGTGGTATATTTTCCAAGATCTCATTAATACAGGTAGTAAATACAGGTAGCATACCGGCGCTGCCAATTTTGATTTCTTCCAACAGTCGTACTTTAAGCTTCGACACATCTTTCCTTCTTCGGCACAAGCAGCGACTTTGGCTGCGCCAAAATAAGGAAATTCGACATTTCCTGATACCAGCTTCAACCTGGCTTTGAACTTCGACCCATGACAGAATTTCTTCCACCACCTCAATAATTCTTTTCATTGTTGAGAACCCTGTTAGAGATAGGTCCTGATATTCATGAAGAAGTTGGGTCACTTTGCTCATCATTTCGTCATCCCAATAATCTCCACTAGTAGCGTACTTAGGGTTTTCTTCTGACCCAATGTTTATGGTCCGCGTCTTTAGGGGCTGAGTCACTTCAGGTGCTTCAACTGCTGGTCCATGTACTTCCCAGTGTCCTTCTAACTCAGGAATGTTAATGTTGCGCGGATCGTCATCCTCGTCAATTGCAAGGTTATAACATTCTACTGCATTGGCTTCTTGTTCCTTCCAATCAGGTTGGTATTCTGCTATTTCGTGATCATCAAATAATTTAGTATGGATCAACCTAACAGCTACGTCCAAAGCAGGAGAAACCTCATTAATAGAAAATGTCAGCACAAAACTATCAACAAGACAATCCCAACTTACAGTACCGTGGCGAAGCTCGACCTCCACATACCAGTTCTTTGCTATAGGTTCCAGGGTGTGCACAAACCTATGTACCCATTCTTCATGAGGTACATGCTTCCATGCCTCGTACCATTGCTCCAAATGTCCCTTAGGACAGTCTTACCATTAAACCTACTTCGCACCTCCTAAGGTTGGTCCCTGAATCTTAGGCAAAGGGAAGGGACTTTTGGCATGCTTCCCAATTATGAATGTACTTTTTGTGACCATTCCACCATCTGGCTGCTGTGGCTCTGAATGCTGAATCCAGAGTCTGCATTTTTTCTGAGTCTGGTACCTGCTTTGAGAATTGCACAATAAACTCTTTTGGGTCTGTCGAACCGTCAAAAACAGGTAAGGTTCTTGTCTGTGAGCCAAGCCATCTGAGAGACTTGGTAATTCTAGCACATCGATGTCCATGTAACTCATACAATCTATTCTGCCAATTCTCTAGGCCATCATCTGAATCTGTCATGCAGGAGCTGTCACACTACCAATCCATGATACCTTCCATAGTAGGATCAACATAATCTTCTTCCTTCGCTATGATATTGTAGATGTGGTCCAAAACATCCTGGTCTTCATCTCTTACTGACTCTGTGTATCTCTCTCCTTGAGAAGGATCCAATGGGACTATGACTCTCAGTCCTTCCCCTTCGAAAGTCATCTGTCTCCTCTTCAGGTTGATTACTGCATCATTATCTATTGCCCATTCAATTCCTAGTAGTGCTGGATAGGGGTTGTTTTCATCGATTATTTCAATTACCTCAAAGTCTGCTAAGGTACTGACTCCATCAATATCTACTGATACACTAGGGAGTCTTCCTAGGGGCACAATCTTCTGCTGATTGGCTAATCTCAACTGTATAGGGGACCATTCCAGAGTAGGTTTTCCCATTTGTTCTCATGTCTGATTAGTTAAGACATTTACTTCTGATCCTAGGTCTAGGATGACATCAGTCATGTCATATTCTCCTATCTGACCATTCAATCTCATTTCCCTACCAGTTCTTCTGACTCTATGAACAATTTTTTCCTTACCAGAACTTTGCTGAGGTTCGCAAGAAGCAATAACTTTCTGCAACTCATTTAAAGCATTCTGTTTTCTCAAGAGCTTCATACAACTCTGTAAAAAGGAGGACAGTGTACTTACTTTATCTTTCGAAGGTTCTTGCGGCTGCGACTGCTGCTGAGGTTGTTGCGTAGGTACTACTGAGGTGTTGGGGTCAGCAAAGTCTCTCTTGGCTTCCATAAATGTCTCTTTTTCTCTTTCGACATCAAATGCAGGGATTTTTTCTGGGGCCTTCCTATCACACCCCAGTTTTTACCCCGTTACATTAGATGTATATGATGTATATATTGTAAATGATCATGGTGTGGAGCTAAAGGCCAAGGCCCCGCCATTGATCGGTTATGCTATGTTCTGTATTTAGACTTGTCACCGATGGTATATCGGGGCATGCAGCATATATTATGTTTATCATCATGTAAATATGCATCTATAATTAATTAAATGAACCCGACCAGCTACGATTGCGACAACTAAAATGAGAAAGGGGCATGATTTTCACAAGGATAAGGATGTGGGAAATTGTCAAACCTTGGGCCAATAAGGGAAAATACCCATGTGACTTCTTTCCTTGTCTTACCCAACCACTTTCATTAAGAATTACTGGTGGTGGTTGAGGCAGTTATTGTCTTTAGGAGTGGGGTGACAGGACTGCCAGTCCTCACCCACACGCACACATCACCCATGGTTGACTCCACAATGGAAAAAACTCTCACTCACTTCTAATTCACGTTCTCCCGGTTGTCTATTCATCCACGCGCAGAGGTAGAGCTGCTAATCTTCACGCAGGACTGATGTCTGTTCATGTGCCTCACGCACAGGAATTTTCCTGGCTTTCGGATTGATGCAGTGAGCTGAGAGCCGTGCTCTTTCATCCACGAATTGCTGTGAAGGGCCATTCATGTTTTCGGCTGTCTCATAGACTGGTATGGTCGTGTAATTGTTTCCTGTCATTTTAATGTTGAAATTGGAACCGTTGTTCTTCCCGTGAGTCATGGTTGCCGCCATTCTCCTCAAGATTTGTGGTGTGGCTGTGGTCTCCCTCATGCTGTGATTGTTGTGGTCTTATTTACATTTGGGGTCTGGCGCGAGCTACTCTCACGTACAGACTGTTTGGGTTCATTTTCCCATGTTGTGAGCTGTGCTCACTAATTTCATTTCAGGACTGTTTTTCTTCCCCCATGTTCACCAATACGTTTGGGACTGTGTAATTTGCTTGGGAGTCATTTTCCTTGTTAAGCTATAATTGCTGATTTGATTGCATGTGTGCAATGGTTGGTCTTCGGACTGCGTTGGGATTAGGGATGGGGGCTTAGTTTTGCTTGACAAACCTGGTGGTTGGAAACCACACAAGCAGAGCTAGAGGGCTGGATTTATTCTCCACAACCCCTGAATAGCACTGGAAGGGAATACAGGGCCTGAGGGACTGTGTAGTAGAGAAGGGACTGATTCCTTGTGTTGGGTGTGTGTGGGTGTCTTAGAAGTCAGGAAAGTTCTGGTGTAGGTGTTCTTGGCTCTGTAATGAGCTCACCAGCTTAGCATTGATCCTTTCCCCAACTCCTCGATGGCCTGATAAACCTAACTGTGTTGGCTTGGCTGTGTTTTGTATACCCTTGGCTATGTGTAAGCCTACTAGTTCCCTTATTCCTTGGAGAATCATGCCCAGCTCGGGGGTGGCAGCACTGATGATAGCTTAAGGAGCACGCTGGCCTATGGTTGGGTGGAACGTTGCAGCGACGTAGCTGGTTGCGAAACGAGTTCATCATAAGATAAGTGATCTTGTCCATTTTACCTCTGCAACCATATTTTTTTGTTAATGAAAATCATGAACATGTTAAATGAATGCTTGTGTGAATGCATGTTGATTTCGATGTGCTGGATAAATTAACTATAGCTGTGTATGATAAACGATGGAATTTGTGTATGTTCCACTGCAATGCATCTTCTTTTTTCTTCAATGCATTCTGTTTGAGCATTTTGTTGTAATTCGCATGTCCATGGGGCTAGCAAGCATGCTGTTTCAGCAATTTTTATGCATGTTCATGTTCATGGGCTCTTAGCCCGGGTGTTTGAAGCTTGTAGTCGCATCATCTTCACCGACCGGAGGCATGGGGACATGACACTTCCGAACCCAAGCCTCAGCAGGCTGTTTCTCCTTGTTCTGCACTTCTGTCGTAGCTCCACTCCTGGTAACAACATTAATGGCTGGGCCAGGTCGTTGCTCCATAGCAATCAGCTGAATATTCTAAGTAGGGGCACTATTTCTTTCTTGAATCTTCGCTATCATCTGTGGGCATTGCTCAATCACATGGTCGACAGCTCTGCAATATTGACATGTCGTAGTTGGGTTTCGACAGTCTCTAGCTAGATGTCCTGCCTGGTTACAGTTATAGCACACAACCTAGCCGCGACCTCTGGCAGCCATACCACCATGACCATGACCTCCAAAAGCTTCACGACTTGATGTACTACCACGGTAACCATATCCATCATTTCCTTGGCCATCATTTTGTACCCGATAAGCATTGTAAGTTCATTCTCTCATGAGGTCAAAGCTGCGACACTCATCTTCGTTGTGTCCCACTGATTTACCGAACTTACAATAAGGGTTCTTAGGGACTTGCACATACCTCTGCAGAAGATAGCAGTCTTCAGGTCGATGCTGGCCAGTGGTCCTACAGATCTCACAATATAGAACACTAGGGTTGAACGGGTTTGGTGCACCAGAATTCAGGAAATTTCTTACCATAGGACACTGTTCCTTGTCGTGACCCTCTGTCCGACATCGTGTACACCAAACCTCATCACGACTAGCTTTCCCTTTTTTCATATCACGAAGTTCCAGAGCCATCGCTGCCAACTGCGTTGTATTTGAGCGATACCAAAATTATCTTCGACAGGGGCTGTTTCAAACTTCATAGCGATTTCCAAACCCTCCTGCTGATCCGCAACCTTCTATTGCATGAGTGGAGTCCTGATGTGCGGTAACAGAGCTGCGATGAACCATTCCTTATGTTGCGCTGGTCCAATAGTGAAACTGACTTGATCTAGCAGAACTTTGAACCTTTGATCAAAGTCCCACATTGATTCTCCTCGCCTCTGCAATATTTCCTTTAGTTCAGTGATACATTGCGACTCTGATTTAGGCTTCTTAAATTCCTTTATCATTGCTGCTTTTATATCAGCCAAGACATGGTTCTGAGTGCTGGAAAACTTCATGAACCAGGTCAGCACACGGTCTCTAAAAGAAGTAACCAGTTGCACTCTTTTTGTATCTTGGTCCGTAATGTTCTTAGTAGTCCACACTGCTTCACATAAAAACCAGAACTGTTCTGGATCCTCTGATCCAGTTCCTTTGAAAACAGGGAGCTTAATGTCGTCATTCATATGGGCCATCACGGATCTAGGGGGGGCGGGAGGGGGACTAGTAGTAGGCAGGGGGAACTTACTGGGGTAGACTGACTTGCGACTGGAATACTTGGGCTAGGGTTACTTTCAGACTGCGATGGGTTCTCAGGGATAATAGGTCTTCACTGCGGGGTTACCGGAGGGTTTCCAATAAAAGGTTTTTCTTCGGGCTATGAGACTGCTAGACTTACGGGGTTAGGCTCGGTATTCTGACCTAGGGTATAGGACTCAAAATTTCTCTTGTACCTTTTTCCACTTTGCAGCAAACCACTTTTCCCGTCAAAGGTACTTTAACTTGCAAACATAAGTTAGTAATACTAAATCTAACAGTCTGATTCAATGAGCAATATACCTTTTTCAGCCAATAGCATTTTAATTCTCAAACTAAATGAATTCAAGTACTTACCCCTTGGTCCTTTGAAGAACTGTCATTTGGCTTCGCTGAAGGACGTCTTAGTGTCAATGATGAACTCCGTCACAAATGCTTCAAGGGTTCGCGTTGTCCAGAAATCAACAGCGTGGGATATCTGTTGTTCACCATTTTCAGTATATCAATTCTTGCGAGGGTCCAATCAGGAAACTGACGTTCTTGGAAGTTCGTCCTTCTCTCTGTTAACTTGGATAACCATTGGTGCAACTCTATGTGGATACTACCAAAGAAAATTTCATAAACATCAGAAAAAACATACCTTTGTAAAAAGTCATTTGCACTACGACGCTGATCTTTTTTCTCTTGTACAACAAAGTTCAGATAAGTCTCTTCAATCCAATCACCGATTTATTTCACTGAGGGTCTCGAAAACATAGCCCTCGAGGTATGACGTAAACCCCTCTTGAGAAGATACTGAGTTCAACCGGCAACGGAACCAATTTGTTGGGCTATAGGGTAGACCCGGGATTTATACCATTAACTTCGCACCAACAAAAGACCCACAGTGTTGGCCTTTTCAGCAACAACCTGTGAACAGGTTGCAGTCTCACCCGAAACAGCTATCAGGTGCCACAGAATCAGGTTTCTGCAAGCAGAAGAGGGATATTACTATATCTTTAGCTTCTAACAAATGATAATCATGAAATGTAGAGCGTTAATAGTTACTTATTTAGCTTTGCGGTTAGATAAACGAACAATGCCTTGCTTAACCCTTTACTGGGAATTCCAGCGAAGATAGTATTTAGCAGTGATATTACTTATCAGTTATATATTTATCAATGCATAAAAGAAATAACAACAACACAACAAAATCCACAGCACACGATATAACGTGGTTCACCCCCATTTTAGGGGTTATGTCCACAGACCTGTGTTTTATTCAACTCTTTACAAAAACCACAGTTCTGATCTGCGCACTCAGCTATAGATCCCTTCAAGTCCTCAAAGCCGCACACATAGCTGCAGGCCTCTGTGCACACAGCTGCAGATTTCCTTTATCACCCAAAACCCTCTACGCACATAGCTGGGACTTAACCTTCTTACAAACAAGCCTTAGCTTCGCATCAATTCATCTTACATCAAAAGCCTAAACTGACTTCTTTAAAAGAGTTCTTATTTATAGTGCACTTATTACAAAACCATGGGCTTAAACCATGGGCACCCCGAACCCTAAACCCTAGACTTAAACCATGGGTTTATTACAAAAATAAGGTTTTTACTCAACCCCGAAACCCCTAAGACTATTTTGAGTCGTAACTCCACTTACAACTTCCACAAAAACCATGGAGTTACCAAAATTAGGGACCGTTAAGGTGCGCGCCCCAACACTTGTACTGGCGACATCGCATTAGGACTTGTCGCAAGTCATCTATATTTTGTGTTTGGTTTTGTGACCGTGCAATGAGGTTATCGAAACAAACCAACATGATGTGTGCAAGATCACGAAAGTAGTGCATCATGGCACGCTGGAAGGTGGCTCTAGCATTTTTGAGGCCAAAGGGCATGACTCGGTAGGTGAATGTGCCCCATGGGGTGTGAATGTTGTCTTGTAATGGTATTCTTTCTGGATTTGGATTTGGTTATATCTAGAAAAATCGTCCATGAAAGAAAAGGCTTCATGTCTGGCGCATGCATCGATGATCTAGTCGATGAACGGTGTGGGGAAGTTGTTTTGGGGACATGCCCCATTAAGGTCGCAGAAGTCTGTGCAAACGCGAATGGTACCCTATTTTTTATTCATGGGAATAGGA
Organism: Pseudotsuga menziesii; assembly: GCA_001517045.1. Lineage (NCBI taxonomy): Eukaryota > Viridiplantae > Streptophyta > Pinopsida > Pinales > Pinaceae > Pseudotsuga > Pseudotsuga menziesii. Next base: position 107,205 of record LPNX010742830.1, read on the forward strand.
TTAGAAACCCAAGTTGTGTATGCAATGGGATAAATGAAGCTGGTTGTGCATAGCTTCTCTATCTTGGCTTCCACCGCAGCCACTTTGGATGGATGGATGGGTCATTGCTTCTGGCGGATGGGTGCCACATTAGGCCATGTGTCGATGTGGTGCTCCACGATGGATGGATCTAAGCCGGGAATTTCAGTGTATGACCGGGTGAAGATGTCACGGAATTCTTGGAAGAGTGCAGTGTAGGAATCAATCTCTTTTGGGGAGCAAGATGCCCCCAGCATGATTTCTTGAATGATCTCAGAGTTGGTTGAGATGTCAATTTTAATGGTTGGAGAAATGTTTGCCATGTTCCCTTCTTTGAAGGAATTGGGTGTTGGGATTGGGTTCTTGAACCAGTCAACCTTCCTGTGGATGAAATCTTTGGTCTCCATGGAAAACTAGTTGGTTTGCGACATTAGCTCTTCTAGGAGGAAGAATGAGTGATGGTGCATGTCGTCCCATGGGTATTCCAGGGTAGTCGGAGCTTCAAGTATCTCCTCATCATTGTTGAAGCAACGAAGTGACAGGTTTGATGGACCGTCATTGGAGATGGGGATGAGCTGGTCCGGGGAACTAGAAATAATGTAAATGGACATGGTGTTAGATGAAGGAGGTGGTGGGTGAACTTCTTCGATTAAGGTGCTCTCAGAATCAAAGGAATGGTGACGGAGGTTAGGGAGAGCCATTCAAAATTCGGGCAGGTCTTGGCAATTCTTGGGAGTAATGTTCATACAATCTGCAAAGGGCGCAAGAATGGTTTGTCCTCAATGCCTTGTTCTTGACTAGCGGTGCGGTTGGGAGTTCAACCACGGGGATGTTTTCGTTCATATCCATGGTATCCAGATGCCCATAGATCACTGGAATTTTAGGCAAATTCTGATTTGGATGGACCTGTTGTTCACAGATGGAACAAGGTGGGACTTGTCGTGGTTCTTCGATGCCTTTGGTGTTCTTTCCCCTAGCCCTTTTGGGTTGGGGTGATGCAGGTGCGGGTGCAATGGTTGGCTTATGCAGACTAGGTGGGGGGTGAGACTCAACCGCAATAGGTTGCACTAGAGTTAACACAACTTGGGGCATTGTTGGTTGAGATGGTGGATCAAGATACCACACCAGGATCCCCAATGTAAAGTTGGGTAGGCATAAGGTGGCAATGACCAGCTTGCTCATGACACCAGGTGGGGGAAAGACGAAGGTAATTGTATGGACTGGAGATGATCCCACATAACTCCCAGCTGGTTGCATGTGGGGGTGAGGTTGTGGTTATGGCTATGCATAATGCTACTACTATGGGTGATGTTGCAGCTACTATTGGTGTTGTAGCTGTGGACGATGTTGTGGTTGTGGTTGGGGTTGTGGCTATAGTTGTTGTTTGGGTGTATCCGTGCTTGATGAGACCATGCACAAGTCCATAGTTTTCTTTTGTGTCAGTGGTGGTGACACCAACGGGAAAGGAGTTTTCATGGTGGGATCGATAAACAACCCAGGGCCCACATTAAATGGTGGGGATGCTGGTGTGTTTTCAACCGCAGTGTTAGTTACAGGGATGATGTTAGCGTGTGTGGTAGCCCCTTGCGGCTCAATGGTGGTGATGGTAGGGATAATGTTGGCAGGCACTGTTGACCCTTTCTGATCATGGTAGGTGAGCTGGTCAACCATCATAATCTTCCCTTCATGGGGGAACATCATGAGGTGGAAGACAGTTGACGTGACAGCTCGCATGGCATACATGTAACTCCTCCCAAGGAGGAGTTTGTAGTCCAGTTGAGTGTTGACGACTTTGATGTCGATACGGACTGTCTTCCTGGCTAATGCGATGGGGACATGGGGGAGGATTCCTTGGGATTTAGTGGGGTGTCCATCATAATCCTGCAGAGTCATGGAGGATGGTTGTAGAATTGGTGATCCAAGATTCTGCCAAAGCAAGGTAGACATGATGCACGTGGATGCCCCCTCATCCACTGTGCATTGGTGCACAACCAAGTTTTGGATGGACATCAAGATTCAGAAGGTGATAGTGGAGGGCATGCATGGCTCTCCATTCTCTGTGTCAAATGTGATTAACTTAGAGTCAGAGGGGTCTACTTCACCTAGAGCGGCTAGTAAGGCTTTCCACTGCGTTGGGCACGTTTTAAGTACCTCAGGAGTAGACATGGTAGTTGGCGTTTGGGCCAAATCATCCACAATGCTATAGCTGACTACAACTCTAGATGTGGCATTATTGGTGATTCTATGTATGGGGGGGAATGGGAACGGGGGTAACTAGAGAGGTAGGTTGGTTGTCTTAGACGTGGATGCTACTGATGAGTCGGCAGGTTCAGTGGTGGTATTGTACTGATTTCGTCTAGTCTGTAAGTTGACCTCTTTAGTGGTCATGGCCAGCAGGTGGTGAACACCCATTTCGGTCATGGGAAATTCCCCCGGAGCATTGGGATTGGCCTGGGGAGGGGGAGCAGTTGCCACTAATCCTTGGACTGGTAGTGGGTTTTAAAGCACCATGGGAGGAGGTCCTTATGGTGCCTGGTTGGGTTGGGCTTGATTGGGAGCATTAGTGACCTACTGGGCCTCATTTTAAATGGCCTACTTAGCGTGAGCCATGAGGGGACACTCAAATGAGTAATTCCCATAAACATCACAGAGTGTACAAGGTTGGTTTGTGTGCAACGGGGTGTTGCATCTTGGTGCATTCTGTCATGAGGGGTTTTGGGCTGGTCGGTTAGCCATGGCATTATTGGGAGGGTTCATTTGTTGACTACCTCTCTGCGGTTGGTTATTGCCTTGGTTGAGGGGCCGGTTATTTCTAGCTTGCCCTTGTTGATTGTTGGGGGTAGGCTGGTTGGGACGGTTTTGCTGTGCAAACATTTGTCCCAACGGAGTGGGTGGAGCGAGGGTAGGGGCTTGAACTTGTTGCACTGGTGGTGCATAGTATATTTGTGGGGGTGGTGGTGCCACAAATGTGGGAATTTGCCCCATATACTATTGTGTTGGCCAAGCCATGGCTTGAGCCTGTTGCGGTGGCGCAGGTTGTGCATAAGAGGTTGTTTCTATGGACTGGGACATCATTCTAGCATAGTCCAAAGATTGGTTTTGGTAAGCAACATTAGCAGTGTTTCTTGGTTGCGGTGCAATGGTAGGTGGTGCTGATTGAGGTTGTGGTTGTTGGGAGACTGACCCTATAATGCTATCTGCAGTGTGGGATGCCCTCAGTGCATCGCAGTAGGAGGTACTCAGATGGGGAGCATCTGGAATGACAGTATACAAGTATCCCGACTTGGCATAGATGAGGTCAAATTGTTGGACCTTCAGGATGGCCTCTTCTTTAGATTGGGGATGTTCAGATGCGATGTCCTTTGCGATGGGCGAGAGCAAAGTCTTGAGGAACCAATCCAAGAAGATCATGTTGTCAATTTGGATCTTACACAAGCTATGGCGCCGCCGCCACTCATGGATATGATCAATGATGTGAGTGGCAGTTCTTTGATGACAGGATAACAAGATCTCCACCCCCTCATCATATCTGACAAGGAGTTGGAAATACTATAGGAACATGAAGGCTAGGGAGTTGAAGTCAAGGTACTTGGCTTGTGGTTTCTCAATGTACCATTTGGCTGCGGCACCTATAAGGGTGCGTTGGAACAACCTCAGCCTGATGGAGTCATCTGCAAAGTTGTTGGATGAGCACCATAGATGGAATGTCATTATATGATTTTGGGGACATTCCTCGGCTTTGCCTTAAAAATTTGGGATGTCTGATGGCATCTTAGTTGGCATGGGTGGCCAGAAAGCTTGGTGGTGGATGGGATCATTCATTAATCTATCCAAGTCAGGCAAGTGCATATGAGCCATGAAGGGCAGATTTGACCCCAAGTTGATGTGAGATGGGGCCGCAATGGGGGTGGGGTTTGTAGGTGCATAATGCATTTGCATGGCTGGGGGTGCTTGTGGTGGCACCATGGCGAATGGGCCAATGGCCCCAAGTGTTGTGGGTGGGATGTTATGGGTAGCGCAGGCATTTCCTCCATGTATTATAGTAGGGGAAATGTAGGTGGATGGTGCACTGCCCCCTTGTGTGATTGGAGGGGTAGTGTGTGTGGAGGGGCCACTGCCCCCATGTGTTACCACTGGGCCAGCTTCGCTGGTCACTATTGGTGGTGGCAGTTGGCTAACGATAGTGTGCATGACTATTCTTGGACCACTTGCCAAGTTGTGGGTGACAAGTTGTGATGTGGACATGGGTCCACTCACTAAGGTTAGGCCGAAAAATGGATCCAGATTTGCACTAGCCATGGGGCTTGATGGTGTGGTGTGGAGGTCTGGTTCAGACTGATATGGGTCTGAATCAGAATCAGAGGTTGTGTAGCCCTCTGATGGTGTGGGAGATCATAGAGAGTGGCTTCGACAGACCGATCAAGTGTTCCAAATGGTGGTGGTTCACGGCTTAGGCATGAGGAAGATTGTGGAGGATCAATTGTGTTCGCTTTTCTGTATGGAACTGGTGGGTATGAGATTTTGACCCTAGTTTCAATGGATTCCTATTGGCTGAAGGTGGTCTCTTTTCCACCAAGACTTCCAGAAGACAGTGCTTAACTTGTTCCTCTTGGGTGCTTCTACTCAATCGAAAGGGGTCGTTTCCCGTTTCGCTTGGCAATTCCTCTCAGCGGCCAGCTACTTTGGGGTTCCTGTGGTACTCCTCACAATGAGTTTCTGGGTAAATCCCAAGTACTTCCAATAGTTGAATCAGTTAGGGACTTATGTCCTCAAATACTACGGAATTGACTGAACTTAGTGTAAATTTGGTAAATTTTAAGGCTTACTTAGCGTCATGAACTGAGTTGGGTTAATTATTTGGTATGGTGTGTTGGTGTGCTTGTTTGTTCTGATCTTTGGTTGTTTGCAATATGGTTTATCAATTTATGGTAGAGTTCATATCATGGTTTTGTATGCAAACATAAAAAAAAATTTGTAATGAAGTATAGTGATTAACCCTGGATTGTTGGCCTAACTAAATGTCTACCTCTCAGTGATATTCTTCTTCAACCAAGAGAAGGTGTTGTGCTCTCAACACAATGGGACTAAGCCCATCCGTATATCATCAGGTCACCTCCCAGGTGCTAGGTTGGTCAACAGGGAGGACGCTTAGCACCATGAGAATCCCTCCTTATCTACCCCCTCTACCTTCCAGGTCACCCGGTTTTAGTGGTTTGGGAAAAATACCATGGAGTGCCTAGATCTATACAAGCTTACCCTTCGTCGTATCCTAGAATACCCTAGAGGGTGATGACTGGGTAGAGGAGGAAGGGGGCAGCAAGATGGTTATTTTTAAATTACTTTTAGTTAGACTAGTTCATTTTATTAATCCTTAATAGTTGATTTAACATTTACACATTGTTCATGGATTAATTTGCAAAAAATAAAAACTGGAACTAAAAAAGACCTGCAATGGTGGACAGAGGCGGCTAGGCCACACTAACATTCCTCTGAAACTGAAAATTACTTTTAGTTAAACTTAAATTCAACTTCTGTGTGATAGGAAGCACATTTTTTACCAAATCTAGCAAGGGGGCCGCAAGATTTTTCCAGAAATGAGCAAGGGGGTCGCACAGAATGCGAAAATAGCCGCAACCTGAGATTCTAGGCTGAAGTCGCACTTGTATAGGGATTAAGTGCACCCTGGGTGCACCTATTTTCTCATTAAGAGCACCCCAGTCTCACCTTTTCCCTCGATAAGAGCACCCTGCTCCGGAAATGGGTTTTTTGGTGATGCAGGGTCAGATCTGGCTGACAGTAACTGGTACTGGGGTCAGTCTGACTTGGTTCAGCCTAGAAGAGGCTTCGGCACTGACTAAAATAGGAAATAAAGCAGATTTAAGATATATCTAACATAATATTTTTGAAAACTAGGGTGAAATTGAAAAAACTTGAAAACTTGAAATTTTTGGCCCAGGGATCCTGTGGGATCGACCCAGCGGAGTCGCCAAAGTTGTAGTGAGGATTTCTCCTCACTATAGGAGCAATAATGGCTCCCTTGTGCCTATAGGGCACAAGGGTAGGTTCCTACTCTTTGAAAATAGGAAAAAATGAAATGGAAATGGCATAAACAGAACAGTAAAATAAACTAAGCTAATCTAGTGACAGAAAACTAAAACTAGACTAAAATATGAGCTAATAACATAAAATAAAAAGGGATATGAAGCCATTGTGAACCCCTCTATAGAAAATGGGTTAGGTTTCTGCCTCCTTGAAACCTGCAAGCAACCTAAGCTACTACAATGGAAAACCTGCAAACAATGTCAACAATAGAACCTGCAAATAAAATTAATAGTTAGAAAGCAAAAACAATTAGACAAACATGAAAAGAAATGTTATACCTCACTTGGCTGGAAATGGGCCACCATGCCCTAGCTCATTGGAGCACCTCTCTCTTGGTTGGGAAGAAATGTATTGATGGGATAAAAATGGAGGAGAGGGAATCTGGGTGGTTTGAGAGGCATAGGTCTCAAAGCATCCATGGGCAGCATAACAATAGGTAAGTGAGGAGTGTTTTGAGAGTGACCCCCCACCCTCCTTTAATATATTTATTAAGGGGTTTTAGGGTTTTAGCCCCTTTCACCCTAACTTTAGCCCCTTTTAAGTTTGTAGCCCCTTTTTTAGGGCTTTAGCTCCTAGGGGACTATTTTGGGCTCTTTTTTGGGGTTTTTTAGCCATTTTCTTCATCCTTGGGCTCTTTTGGAGGTGTGGGGGTCAAATGGAAGGTCTTATGGAGTGAAATGAGTGTTGTGAGATGGTTTCCTTCAGTGGTGTAGGCCATAGAGAGCTATGTGGCAGATTTTTGGGTTAACATCTCCAATAGTTTTTTGATGATCCTGACTAGGATTTTGTTGGATGACTCAGCCATGCCATTGCCTTAAGGATAATGAGATTTGGAATGCACCAGATGAATTCCCATTGACTCACACATTCTAACCAATGCCATGTATTTGAAAGCTGGTGCATTATCAATCACTAACCTTGCTGGGTAGCCAAATCTGCTAAAGATATTCTCATATAAAAACTTCATGATGACCTGATGAGTGGCATTCTTGGTGGGTAATGCCTCTATCCACTTGGTAAAGTAGTCTGTGGCCACTAGGATCCATCTATGCTTCCCACTAGAAGATGGATTTATTTCTCCTATGAAATCCAGACCCGATTGTTGGAAATTCCCACTCACTATAATAGGCCTAAGGGGCAAGGATTTGAGTTGTTGCTTCCCTATAAATATTTGGCACTGGTCACAGGCCCTTACAAAGGTGCATACATCATCAAAATGGATTTGCCAATAGTACCCTGCCCTCAGGATATTGTGAGATCTAGTCTTCCAATAATGATGGCCCCCACATGTGCTAGAATGAAATTGATGCATGACCTAGTCTGATTCTTCTTTATCTAGACATCTCAACAAAACCCTAGATAGATATTTCCAGTACAACAGTTTATCAACTATGCATAATTTAACAGATTTCAATTTAAGAGCTCATGCTTGATTAGGAGTTAGACTTGGAGGAACTTCTAATTTCTACAGAAAATGAATAATACCTGAGTCCCACTCACATGAAGACAGGTTTTTAGCCATTGGTTGAATGTCATTCTGATTTTGAACTCCCTCTACTACTACTACAGTTTGCAATTTTTCTGAATTGACACAAGTGAAGTTTATCCCCATTAGTTCACAGTTTTCTTTAGCCATGAGTTTGGCTAGACCTAGTCCTTTTACTCACTTAGTGGGATTCACCTCTATGTCAAACTCAATGAGCTTGGAAATTCACTTAGCTCTCTTTCCATCAATGTCAAGCTAAGTCAAAACATCCTTTACAGTAGCTAAAGGGACATATGCAAGAAATTTTTCATGGAGAATGTAAATCCTGAAGGTCTTCAATGACTTGATGAGAGCATAATCCTATTTCTCAATTGGATCATACTTCAGCTCAGCATCTCTCATGGTTTTGCTGAATAATGCAATTGGATGATCGAGACCCTCATCATCTTTTTGTAACAACACAGTTGCCACTATGTCATATGATGAAAAGGAGAAAATATAAAAAATCTTGGTATAGTTCGAAATAATCAGGGTTGCGGCCTCCATGATATCCTTCTTGATGTCTTCGAAAAAACTTCTTTCCTGGTATGTCCATTTTATTTCTGCATCCTTTTTCAGCATGGTTGTTATGTTCTTTGCCAGCTCATAGAAATTAGGGATGAACCTCCTAACAAAGTTTATCTTACCCAAAAAGGACTGAATATCCCTTTTTGACCTCGGTATGGACATCTTTTGGATTGCTTCCACTCTTACCGGATCAATCTTTACACCTTCGGCTGGGACTATGTGACCTAGGATTTTCCCTTCACTGAGTGCAAACTGGGACTTCTTAGGGTTGAGTGATATTCCAAACCTCCTGCACTTTAGAAATACCCTCCTCAAATGCTACAAATGGTCATGATGGCTGTGAGAGTAAATAGTTAGGTCATCCAAGTATATGATCACAAATTTATCTTTCAACCCTACAAAATCTAGGTCCATGGCTCTTTGAAAAGTAGCCCCAGCATTCATCAGCTCAAACGGTATTTTAGCATACATGAAGGTGACCCAGGGGGTGCTAAAAGCAGTCTTCTCTTGGTCATCAGGGTGCACAAAAACTTGGTTGTATCTAGAGAATCCATCTAGGAATGACATGACACTAGCCCCTGATACTTTTTGCAATAGGTGTTCCATCTTGGGTAGTGGATAGTTGTCTTTTTTGGAACATTTGTTTAGTTTTCTAAAATCCACACACAACTTGATTTCCCCATTCTTCTTCCTTACCACCACTAGGTTTGCAATCCACTTGGAATACCTGAGGGGGATTATGATTTTTCCTTTGAGGAGCTTATGGATTTATTTTTCAATTATAGGTAGTAGGAGAGGACTAATGGATCTCCCCTTTTGCTTGAAAGGGATGGTGTCCTTCTCCAAAGGAATCCTATACTAGATGATATTGGTGTCATAGGTTTTCAGGTCACTGTACTCCCAGGCAACGATATTAGCAAATTATTTTATGAGGCTGAAAAATTTGTACCTCTAATCAGCAGTCAACTCAGTGGACAGATTTATTAGTTTTGGATGGCTTTGGCTACCTAAGTTTTTCTCTTGGACAGCAGGGTCTTGCTCCTTTTTGGCAGGCTTGAAAGGGATGTCATTATGATAAAAAATCTCTTCCAGAGGTACTATACCCCGAGGTATATAATTGCTGGGTAATTCAACAATTTTTTGATTAGCTACTTTATCTTTCAACTTGAGCTGTTGGGATTCCTCCATGTTTAAGTTTTCCTGATCTATATGTATATCAGAGAATTCATCTACTAGCTGAAGGAATTTACCAAGCTCATCATCATTCTCAAACACCTTCCAAAATTTGATATCATCTGGCAGTAAAGGTCTATACTTGACCTGAACATCATAGCTGAGCTTAGGAGGTAAAGGAGGAACAAATAGACTTGCAGAGACAACCAGGGAATCAATGAGGTAATTCAAAGCCCTAGGTATATATGATAGTTCAAAAAACATAAAGGAGTCTCTAATTTTTCACACCTCATCCCTATAGGTCTTTAGTCTGACATTTTTTGCTTGAAAGGTGTTGTTGACCTACTATATAATAAGGTCTGCATCTCCAAAAATTCTCATGCACGTGATCCCCATCTCCTTGGCAGCTTTAACTCCTAGCAGCAAGGCTTCATATTCTGCTATATTGTTAGTGGTTTTAAAATCAATCTTATAAGACAGATGAATATTTTCCTTGGATGGAGACATCAATACTACACCTGCACCTACTGAGCTTTGCATGCTAGCCCCATCAAAATACATGTTATAGACTGCTGTGGTCACTTCTTCAGGCTGTTGATGGGTGGGCTTGGTAAGCTAGATTGATGTTTGCTAAGAATCATCTATTTGCATAATGCATGACCCAAAATCAATGTCTACTGCATAGATAGGGTGGTTCACTGAATTCATTTCATTACTTATGATGTAGACAATCTAATTTTCTCTGTAAAGCCTCTTGGTCTCCCCTCCAAACATGGGGATTGTGGCATATGTAAGGTCCATGTGAAGGGTTCCACCTAGCCTTTTTCTCCATGATCGAGACAACAAGAGACCAAATTTGGGAGGGATATCAGCCACTACAATGTCCATCATGATGATGTTTGAAGGTAACAGAGTCATGTTCACAACAAGATCTTTTATGAGGCCCAAGCACTTGACCTTCCTGGAGTCAAAGGAGAACAAATCATGGTAGGGCTTTGTAATGCTAAGACCAAGCTCATCCATCATAGCCTTTGGAATTAGGTTATGGGAAGCTCCTAAGTCCAGTAGACAATTATGAAGGACTTTATCATGGATATTCAAGGATATATAGAAAGGTGGGAATGAATCCTTTAGGTCTTTGATCATAGGGCCTAGGGTTACAATAGGTTCATCATCTTGCATATTGACAAATTCAATATCAATATGCATCTTTGGCTGAAGAGAATTCAGTATGGAAGATTTGAATGCATCATTTTTCATTTGCTCAATTAATGGGAAAGGAATCTTCAATTTCTAAATATCTGACTCAAGGTTGAAAGAATAATGCAGTCTATCAGGAAACATCGCCTCATGTACTGGAGCTTTAAGTTGGACATGGTCAGGGCTTGATGAAGGTGCTAGTTTTTGCCATGGTTTGGAAATGACAACCATTTTCTTTGGTAAAACAAGAGCCTTTTTAGCTGGTGCAGCAGGCTATTTGACAGGAACAACATTCTTCTTAAGAGGAGCAACTAGCATGGACCTCATATTATACCCCCGTTGACCATTAGCCTAATATACTGCTTCTTCACTAATATACTCATAAATTAGGGCTTCCTCATATTCTTCCTGTGTAAGAAAAGAATAGTCAACTTCATCTTCCATGCAGTGGATGTGTTATTCATCCTCTCCTTCTTCCTTGATGAATTCTGGCTCTTCTTCTAGTACAACATTCTCAAAAGGAGCCCTAATTCTATGATATTCCCCTTGATTCCTTTCCCTTTTGAGGATCTGAACTGGGGGGTTTCCTCTTCTATAAGGGACAAAATTAGGGTTTTGAGGAACAAAATCACTTGGCCCTTTACCCCTCAAAGGTATCTGTCCTCATTCCTTTAGCTTAGACATTTCAACAGTCAGGTTATCTAATAGTTTGGTCATTTTTTCAAACTTGTTCTCTGATGAAGAAGCCCCAATAGGGTCTGCTCGTTGCTTCTTCCTTTCTATATTTCCTTTGACCTTCTGAGATGCCACAATGTTAGATTCTACCTCTAGGGCATCATCCTGCATGAGTGATAAGGAGGCAGACCTCCTTTCTCTAAGAAGCAGGCATAAATATGAGTCAAAGGCATTTGCATAAGTCATCCTGGCTGAGGTATCAGTGGGTTTGATTTCAGTGGGGATCTTGTTGTACATATTGTTGAACCTCTTGGTGAAGTTGGAGATAGACTCCCCATTCTCTCTTTTCAAGTTGTTGAACTCTATGATATAATAGAGGTGGTCTCTCCTCTCTCCCCAATGTTTTAGAAATATTCCATCTAGGGATTCAATGCCTGCTACTGATCCACCAGGCAGTTCTTTGAACCATTTCCTATCCTGACCATCTAGGATTTGTACACAAACCCTAGTCCACACATCTTCCTGTTCTATATCAATGTTCTCAGCATAACTATAAAATGCCTCTAGATGTTCTTCAGCAGTGAAATCTCTCTCTCTTGCAAACTTAGGCATGTACTTGAGGTAGTTTCCAATGGACATGGCTGAGAGAGGGTTAGGAAAATTTAGGGGGGCATACCTAGCTACCAAGATCCTTTCCATTTTGGCCAATTGAGGGGCAACCATATTGGAAATGGGTATGGAAAGGGTGGAGGAAGGTAGTATTGATGGAGGTAGTATCTGAGAAGGTGGTGGTGGTAAAATTATCCCAGTGGAGTCACCAAGGATTGGATATTCACCAGTAGCAGTGCTTGAAGATGCCCAAACCCTAAATTTTTTTGATGTATTTATAAATTCCTGAGAATTAAGTGTTTCGGTAGAAGAAATAATAGAAGAAATATCTCTTGAAATACTTGATGTAACTTCCTTTGCAACACTGCTGGTATTCCTTAGTGAAGCCATAGCTCTTCTCAAAATCTCTTCTGGATCTAAAACCGGTGTTGCTGGTGGCCCTTGAGGGTTTGCTCTGGTACTTGGTTCTCTTGAATCCACCTTATTTCAATGGAGTCACCAGATAGATTATTACAACCAAACTAGTGTCCAAAATTTGTCTATCATCAAAGCAGGATCTATGTCGTATCCCAGGGAAGCTGAGCTTTTAGTATCCTCTCCCCAGCAACGACACCAATTTGTATCACTCCAGGAATATCCTCTAGGTTGCAGCTCGAGGATGCCTAGTAACTTAAATATTTTTATGGTTTTCTAAGTGGATCAAGTCAAGTGACCTATAAACCTCACACTCTCAAGACATGCATGAAACGAATTCAAGGATAAGGATTCTAATTACCACTGTTCAGAGGTTGACAATATGGTGGGATCGAGAACTTATCATGCTGGCATATTCATACATAAAAAAATATATATATAAATGGCTAATCATGACAAGGAAAGAACTTATAATTCAAATCACATCAATATGCCAATAGGGTGACAACTATAGGACATTAATTAATATGAATAAAACTACACATTCAAGAATAAGCACAGATAATATAGAAAATGGAAGTTGAACATATGATAAAAAAATATCTTATATTAGGTCATGAGCAATATGAGAAGCTTGACAATAGTATTGGTATATAAGTTCCCGAAGTCAAACCCTTTTAATAAAATAATTCTTAGGCTTTATATCCTTTACAAAAATAATCAGATCCTAAAAACATGGATCTAATTTAACAAAAATAAACAAAATAATTGTTTTTTGCAAAATTAGGTTTAAAAACCCTAATTAACTACTAGCCTAACTAATTGTAGAATTTGTTCACTGTATGAACCTTCTGTTAACTAAAGTAACTACTGGAAACCACCGCCACTGGTCCTCTATTGGTTAAGTCACTGTTTCACTTTAACAACTAAGTGTTGCTAGCCCTTTCTCCCTTTATGTCATAGCAAAACTAAATCCTACCTTTCATGATTTTTTCTTCAGCATCTGTCATGTTTATACTTTGCCCCTGAGCCATCCATGTTCACCCAAAATTGGTCCTACGTATCAAAACTTACTATTATGCCTTTGTCTTCTTTCATTGGTTAAGAGGCCAAAATATCGAAACCGTTAGCTGTCGAAAGCGGGGATTTTGGTGGCTAATGAACTGCCTCAGCGTCCGCTGACGCCATCGAAAGCCCTATTCTTCAAAAATTCTTAGGCCACCTCCAAAACTATTCTGTCAAGTTTTTCTGCTCAGCTTTCTTCTTCAGTAGGCTCTGTATTAGGAGGGTTAACAACAGCCTGGATGGATTTTAGAGGCTGAAGGCTAAGTGCATATTCAGCTAGGGTTTCCAATGTGAGGTGGTCGCTAGGGTTTAGCTTGGCCTCCTTCATCTACAGTTTTTGAAGACTAATCATACTATACAATCTTGTGTTGTATTTTAGATACCTTGTATTCAGTCTCTTTAAGAAAATATACCTTTCTCTCTGCTCTAGGTAAGATTTATGTTGCAACTTGTTCCTACTCGTCAATGTAGCATTATTCCTCTTTACCTCTCTGACCAAAACTTCCATCTCATATACTTGCCTCAACAACTGATTTATCTTTCGAGTCTTGGGCTTGCTAGAGGAAGCCTTCTCTACTGGTTCATATTGCTCTTTAGGTGTAGGTGACGGTTGTTTTTGAATCTCTTCTACAACCTGCAAAGCTAGGTCTGCACGTTCTTCTTATTCCTCTTCTAAATATGAGTAGGGCAGGTTCAAAACGTTCTCACTGTGTGTTTCAACTTCCTAGCCCTTTTCACTGAAATCCAAGTTTTTTTTACCTTATTGGATTTGGAAGAGGAGGGAGGTTGTTCTATTGCTGCTGAGGATATAACCATTCTTTTTCTTTTCCCACTTCTTGGTGTGCTGGACGTTTTGGCAGGAGACTTCCCCTTTTCTTCTGGCTACAGGCCAGTTTCAAAACCATTATGAAATAGGAAATAAGGCCATGCCATATTCCTATTTTTCAACAACTCTTGGATCAATAGTTGGATAAGGCCATGGTGATACAGTATTCCAGCAATCTTGGTTGGCTGGGCCTTCACCTAGTGTGCCATCTTTGCAAACTCCTGTGTAAGTTAAAAGGAAAATTTAGTGGGGTTCTCCCTGTGAAGTGGTTCATCAACTTAAAATGGTAAATCATAGCTCTGTTATATCTCCCTTCACATGTTATGTAGACCATGACGGCCTTCAACAGTTGCTACCACCTTTGTTCTATCCAGGAGTGTTACCACCTAAGTTGTACTTAGTGGTTTTTTATCAAGTGATCCTGGTGAACCGAACAAGGATAACTTGTTCAGACTTTAGAAGACCTTCAGTCTTGCTTCTAGGAAGCTTTGTTGTACTATATCATATGTTCATAACCCATGGGGGAATTGTAATAAATGTTATAGCATGATAGTGTCTGTAAAAGACTCCGTCTCTTAGACTTTATTTGTCAATCCGATCAGCCCAGAGTGTTTTTTCCCTTGGTTATTATGGGTTGTTGAATAAATGACTGATAATTTTCTAGTTTTTCACTCCATACCTCCAAAGTTGGGGTGGTCGGCTTGGCATTTAGGCCTATTTCGATTATTAGAGTCTATGTGTCAATGTATAAACATGCTAGGCATCATGGTTGAGCCATATGAACATGTCCAAGTCCCCCTAGGTTTTTTCAATTTTTCAATTTTTTAGTTTCTTCAGTGTTTTTTATTAAAATTTAATTTTTCCAAAACTTAGGCTATTTTTTAATAGTTTAATTGGAAAAATTGATTTTGTAATAAAAATAGGCCAAATAATCAGTTTGAGTCATGTAGGTGTTCATTTTCAAGCTAAGAGCACCATGTAAACCCATGGACCCACTATTTCCTAGTTTTGAGTGATTTTCCATCACTCAGGCCAGAAAGCCCCAAAAATCAATTATTGATTATTTTAATTAATAAATTGATGAATAATGGAGCAAATCTAGAATCATAGATCAGTGGATTCTCAGCCAATTTGATTGAAATCAGTCAGATCTTAACCAGATTGACTGGATCTAACAAATCCTTGACTGAAGGAGGTGATCAAATCAGATCCATAGTTGATCTTCAACATCCTTTATGGGGAATTTCTCCCTCCCTCTCTCCTCCACATGTTTTGGCTCATCTGGATGAGTTTTGCTGGATGCTTCAGTCAACAGGTTGAGGTGTCAATCATATCAACTCTTCGATTGACAATTGCACTCAGTGAGAATCAGATCTGGATCAGTTAGACATAGATCAGGCATTGACGGACTCTCCTTCAGCTACAGTGGTCTATCTCCTTGGGATTTGTGCCCCCCTGGGCTAGATCTCCTGGTTTTTGTATAAATGAAGCACAAGCTGCCTCTTCCAAGCTAGTTAGAACTGGGATTGAGGTGCTGCTGCTATTGTACTATTGTTACTGTTCATTTGAAATAAAGAGAATATTTGGAGGCAAGACGGTGTTGTGCCATTGTATGTGTGCATTATCATTGCCATTTTTTACTGAGGTAACCTATAACTGTGTTCATAATTTGCTAATTGATTGTGGATTCATTGCTAAGATTGATAATAAGCTTATTATAATATTGATAGGAAAGGTGCTTTTCAATAATTTTATTGGCCATATCTTTCCTTTGATGCATGTTTAGAGATCTATATTCAGCATGTTCTATAAGCTTATATGCATGTTATTCTGAATCTTTGTGTATGTACTAATTGGATCTCATAAGTATTTCAGCAAGTTTTCTGATTTCAGCTGAGCTGCAGGTTCCTAGATTGGAGAGGATGCTGATCTAGTTTGCTTCTTCACTCTCTCCAAAAAATTCCAAAGGCATAGTCCCTTGACATTCCACCTAAAAGCTCCATGGTGGATCTTTATGGCTACCAGCATTTCTGTCCTCCTCTTCCTCCTTCAAAATCAATTCTTTTACCCGGTTACTTTGTTCACAGATTTGATATTGTTTAGATCTATCATATTAAATTAAATTTAACATAGATATATATTCTCAAATCCCATAATCTAGATATTGTTCTTAAAAGGTTTCATAAGCATTCTAGATCTACCTTTAGGGAAATCATCCTTTTTGCATGGAATTTTAAAGAGAATTTGTAGCTTGCATGCATTATATTTCTATTTTCTCTTATAAAAGATAAATCTAGCAATCAGTGCACATCATATTGTCTTCCTAAAAGGAAATCCAAGATCCCAAGGAAATCTTGCTTTCCTTGGTTCCCTTTTTACCTTTTTTAACTAGTTTTTACTTAGCTTTTTTTTTGGTTAAAAGTAAGCTGACCCAAAGGTACTTTCAGAGTGCTTTTGGACATATTTCAGTCTAATAATATTGCTGGTTTTTATCAGGTATAACAGAAAAGAGGAGGATCTGCTGCTTAAAAGTGACTTTTGGGCCTTCTGAATCCCCCAGGGGTCTCCCCTTTTGACTAAAATCTTTAATTTTTGCACTCTGTAAGCTCTTGGTTTCATTCTATATAAGAATAAAGAGGAATTATATCAGTGTTCTGATATTTTAACCACTGGTAATAAAAATAATTTTGAATAGGCTCTTTCGAGCCCATTCCCCATCCCCCCTAGGGGGATTTGCGTTCGTGTCATTTTTTGCTTTTCGTTCATCTTTTTTCAATCTAGTGTAGTATTAATCTACAGGGTAGTATACTTTGATTTAAAATAAATTCCATATTTCATTTCTATTGGTTTCAAGGTAACTTTAATACTTACCCCACGAGCCTCCTTTTGAGTCGAAAGGTGAAGAAAGGTTTGTGGTAGTTTATTTAGAAAATTGTGGTTTGATTATATTTTCATGTTTCATTTGCTATCATCATTTGTTTCAGTAAACATAATAAAATCAACCCCTCCTTGATTCCCCGATTGAGGTCCACTTGGACCGAAAGAGGTTCCTGGAGGGTTTTCTTTTTAACAAGAACATCCATCTCAAAATTTACTAAAAATGACAAGACTCTGGTGTGTATGCTCCGCACTTGGCTACAGTTCATCTGATCAGTCAAGCTATATCAAAATCATTTGAGTGACTAGTATAATTAGGATTCACTCTCCCAAATTGACAAACCATAAGGTGAAAATTCAACACCTAGATCAAACCATTACGGTGGCAAAATACCCAAAGGAAGCGGGAACTTCTGAAAAGTGACCTCAGGGAACTGATCTCTATCACACCCTAATGGGTGCATTATGAACAATAGCCCCAAATACTCCATTCAGCCCACATATTCCTCGTGGGTAGCCGTGAAGGTTTAGTTTTGGACATACTCCAAGTACTCTCAGGTATATCTGGGGTCCACCCCTTCGCCTAATTTTAATCAACTCATATTTCACATTAACTTAAAATGTACCAAGAATAAATTGCAAAACATTCACTCCAAGCACATGCAAGTACATTGATTTATTATTGACTCCATTTTAAGGCACTGGTTATTTTCTTGCTATATATATATATATATTGTGTCTTAGCATTGTGCTTTCGTGCGCTCATTTTGTATCTTGTCATCTATGGTTGTTTTTGGTTAAATTTCAAACTCCTAAGTAATTCATTCAGTTTAACATCACCATACTAAGTAATTAGCCTTAGTAACTTAATAGGGTCTACCCCCTTTGGCTTCATTAGGAGTTGAGCCTAAACGGAGGAGTCAAGAACAAGGTGACAGCCTTGACTCGAGACTTGCCCCCAAGGACATACCGAGTGGCTTGAATATTTCTGCCACGTGACCCAGGTGTGTGAAAGGAGGCAACAAGGAAGATGGTACACTTTTCTTCCACACTACTTCCCTATGATCAAGCTTTTGGTAAGATCTAAATTCTACATCTTTTGGTATGGTGTTCTTAAACCACTTCTATCATGTGCTAGGAAGTTCAGTCACTTCATTAATTAGGTTTTCATCTATTAGAAATCCTTCTTTTCCTATGACTGCCTTGGAACCATCGAAGGAGAGGGAAAATTCCTCAGCCACTTGCTAGTGTGAACCTTGAATCCTCTCACAAAACCTATAGTAGCCAACATCTTTGAACAATTGATAAACCTCTGGATGTGCCTTGAGGTAGCTGATATCTCCCAACTCCTGCCTGAGAGCATGTCCTCCCTTCTTCATCTTTGCTAAATGCTACTCCTGTGTACCTGCAACAATAAAACTCAAGCTTTGTGGAATAGTGTCTTTTAGCAGGCTGCCTCTCAGATATGCTTTTTTGGTGGAGAGAAATGCTCAATTTGAGGGTGGGGTGTACTAAATATTTGGCACTGATTATGAGGGATTTATCCTTCATGATTGAGGCTGAGGTCAAAGGGTAATGTCTTTAGTTGATATTTTTGAGACCCCTTTCCCAACAATGATGTCAAAATCAGTCTGGTTACTCGTTGGGATTTTCTGCAGCTCTATGGATAGGTGGAGGGAGAAGGACGTTTTCAAATTTATGTCAGTCCTTATCAGTTTCAATAACGACCTCCTTAATAATTCCCTCACACAGTTATGTAGACTCTCGTCCTTTCAGTGGTTTATCGTGCCCTTTAATGATCATTGCTTGGCTGATGGGGTCTGATTTGACCAATTTCTAACCATTTCCATTTTTTTCCTTTTCGGTGGTTAATAGCCTTTGGGAGTTTGTCTTCTAGCCCCCGAAAAGATGGATTTTGGTGGATAATTAAATGATATCCCTTTTTCCTAAGTCACCAAAACCGTTTACCCCATGTAGTGGTGAAACTTAGCTTTCGGCGGATAGTGGTATCCCTGAAAATACCTGTTAACCATCGAAAACCCATCCTTTCAGTGGCTAATGAAATGTCAGAGCTTTCTCCTAATCCATCGAAAGCACTTTTTCCCCAACGCCTTTTTTCCCGATTTCAGTGGTTTACTTTTATCCTGCATTAAACTATTAGCTACCAAAATAAAGCCTTTCGGTGGCTAATGAGCTATTAAGAACCTCTCCTAAGCCACCGAAAGCTAAAACTTTCAATTTCTTCAACCATAGTACAAAAACAGACCTTCAATTTGTTTCATATTCAAATCTTTCATGACATGACTCAAATTATTTATACTATCAAAATAAATTTATTTTGGGAGATAATAGAATCCATTCTCTATGTTCATTAATTTTTGTCCAGTATGGCCGCAAATGTGTGGAAATTTGAGTTCCCTGATAGTATGAGTGAAATGGGTATAATTGGAAATAATTAGAGACCATCTCATCTGGGTTTGATGGCTTTCATTGGCAGTTCCATTCCATCTTATTGTTTTTATGTTCATTTGACATTACTTTCCCATCACTGAGTGAAGTTTTTCCTGCACTAAGTTAGCACCTTGTCCCCCTTCAACAACCTAAGTATTCCCTCTCAGTGGCATATCAGGAATATTTTCTTCAATTCTATCTTTTAATTTCTCCACACAACATGGGTATTGCATGTTGTTTTCTGCTGAGCCATTTTTGTCTTAGCATTTCTATCTTCCCGATCATTTTCTTCTTTCATTGGTATTTCTCTTTTATCCTTATTATACCTCTCATGCACTATGAATCTTTGTTATAATTCTTATCTACTTGCATCTCCCATCTAGATAACTGGAATGCAGCTTCCTCTTCTACTCCCTTTCTACCCCTGGTGTTGAAACATGTCCACTTCAGCCCTATTTTACCCTTGTGTTGCACTGTCATGTTAGCCTTATTCCACAGTAGTTGGTATCTTCATTTGAAGCCAGGAAAGTACAGCATAGGATGGGTTGGCTCATGGGTGAATCGACATTTTAGTTTCACTCAAATGAGATCCACTTGTAACATGGTCAATCTGACCCTTGAGGTCTATAAATAGAATTTAATAGGTAGTAGGGATAGTTATTATTGTACTTGTTTGATGTTACTGATTCAACTGTAAACTATCCCTCTGTTCTGTAATGAAAGCATAATATAATAAAAATTTCTCTTGGGCCCCTTTTAAAACTTTCTTGAGTATCAATATGGTTATATTTTTGCATTATCTTTGTTTTTTTCCTTGGAATGTATTATATATGGTATGTTATCATTTATTAATTTCTATAAGGAATGATGATTTATATTATAATAAAAAAGATATAGATGATACAAACTTACAGAGCCATGAGATTAGTTTCCAAACTATGATGATCGTGAACAAGAAACCAATATTTACAGCTGTTCTGTTCTCATTTCAAATGTTGGATGCAATCTTATTTCACAATAGAACTATAATTTATGTCTGAAATTAAAAATATACTAGTCTAATTAGGTTTTTGTATTCAAACTTCCAAATTTCATACCTATAGTGTAGTTCGATTGGAATTGGTGTGCATTTTTAGCTCTAGCCATGAAAAATTGGAAAATACTATCAATTGTTGTTTTGGAGGACTTGGATTTTACTGTAGATCATACAATTTATAGAAATGAGTACAATAGTTTGTAGAAAAGGTTGGTATGTCTATGTTATAGTGAAATTTATTCAATATAACATGAAATCATGATATGTCAATTCATTTGTAGAATATATTTGAAGAATATTTCATGTGTCAATTCATTTGTAGAATATATTACGAAGAATATATTTCATCATTTTGGAGTTTCATACACACTTCTTAGTATGGGTTGCACATTAAACTCTCTTAGATATAGGAAAAATGCACATATGGATTACAAATTACACTTGTATTACACATTAGAAATACATTAACTATATGAAAATATATGCATTGCCGAGATATACTGACAATTTATATTACAACAATATTAGTATGTACATAGACATCAAATGTACACCATATTACTTTAGAACTCTAGGATGCTTGGGCAGTTTTTTCAATTCCTCCTTTTTCGAATAAGAAAATTCGCTATAGCTTCTCTTGCCTTTTCCAGAACCCTCGAGTTATACAGAAGCTTCATCAGCCATATGTTTTAATTGTTTTTCTTGCTCTTTCACTTTGTTTGCAATATTTGTCACTTTTGTATGCAATCTATCTTTTTCTTCTAGGAATTTCTTCAACATGTCTACATTATTATTTTTTTCCTTTAAGTGCTCATCTTCCTTTCTTTTAAGATCATCCTTTTTCCACTTTAGCTCAGATTGAACTGCACTTAATTTTCTCTTGACCTGTTGTACCTCCTTCTCGAGCTCTTATGCCCTCAAAAGTCTATCAGATGGAGTATACAAAATTACTTCTACGACAGGTTTATCCTGCAAAGCTTTAGTTTGGGATTTCAAATATTGTATCTCACTATCACATTCCAAATGTAGTGCTTTTCCCTTCTCTAATAGTTTTTGATGTAGGTCTCTAATTTTGGCCTCCTTCTCCTCTATCTTCTTATTCAAGTTGGATTGAATGAGCCAAATGTAAACTCTACAACATTTATTGTTGAAGTAGATTTATTCAAGTTCTTCTCCCATTGTTGCAATCACTTCTCAAACTGGATTAAGCTCTCCATAGTTACATTACCTAGTTTTGTACTACAATAAAGTTTTGGTGTGATGGCATTTTTACCCTCGACTTTGGATTCTTTTGTTGTGTTAACCTTGTTACCCTTGACTGTTGATTCTTCTGGTGTGCAGACCTATTTACCCTTGACTGTTGATTCTTCAGGTGTGCAGACTTGTTTACCCTTAACTGTTGATTTTTTTCCTCTTCCAACACTTTTAGCCTCGAGAGTTGTTGAAATCCTTTCAATTCTCTTTTTTTGTAGAAAATCATTTTTGTTTTTAATTGTTTTATTCAAATTTTCCAATCTTGTTTCATATTCTGCAGTCTCATTTTGTTGTTTAATGATCATTTCTCTCAATGCCTTTTCAAACTCAACATTCAAACCTACAATAAATGTTTCTTTCTGCTTCAGTTCTTGCTGAAGTTTTCCTTCCTTACCAAATATAGTCTTTAGTCATGGCATGTTCAATACTTCAGGCCTATTTTTCAACTCATTTTCAATTCTCCCTATAGTTTCCTCATCTTCTTTATTTTCAACCTGATACATGTCTTTCAGTCTGTCAAGTTCAGAAATCGATTATGCTAGAACTACGGTAAATTTAGAACATTGATCCTTAATAAGTTTATCCTTCTGGCCAATTATTTTTTCACTTTCCACAATTCTTTTCTCTAAACCTGTAACACAATGTACCAAATCAATAATTTGGACATCCTTAGTTTTGCACAATTCATCACTAGCTTTGAAGGAATCCTCCCACAAGGTAGATTGATCTTTGAAATGTGCCATTTTATCAAATAAAGAAAAAACAAATCTACGATCAAAATAATATTTGGCATGAATTAGGTCTTCATCACTCATCGGTGAACAATCCATATCATTGTTCACAAATTCCTCCCATTGATATGCATTTTCATCTCCATGCATTTTAACCAAATTTGTGACAACAACATCTTCTTGAAGGGAAAGTGAAGGCATGTCATTTTCCACAGATTCCATATTGTTCTCTAAAGGTTTTCCATGTGTTGTGGATGTAGTGATAGTAGAAACAACTTCTACATTGTTCTTTAAAGATGCTTGAGGTAATTTCTCATTTTTTTTTGTTCTTTAGGCTTCCTAATGTATGTTCTAATAGAATTTGACCCTACAACACTTGGTCGACATAAATAAATAATTTTTTGTAGTGTGCCCGTGTTGGCAAGGGGTTGGAGGTAAGTGAGTTGCATTGCATCTAGGATAATGCGAATCCTCACATTGCACCACGCAAGGCAAAGAAAGCGTGATAGGAAAAAAATAGTCCACTTTTTTATATTTTCATGTCACTTTTTGTACTTATTGAACATTTCTTCGGAATATTGGTCCTTAGTGGTTAACTGATCCGTCGGATCTCAACTTGAGTGCATTAAAAGTTTTTAAAGAACATGTTTACCAGTTTGATTAATTCATGAAACAGCATTAACATAAATTAAATTCTTAAAATATAAATGAAAAAGAAAAAATGATAAACAGATGTGGGAAAAACAAACACAGAAACAGAGAGTCACAAACAGAAGTTGATAACGGAGTTCACCCCCTTCACTAGGCTACGTCTCCAGGTCCCTCTCCAATGGGTACCAATCCAATTATCTCTTTGAAATGGTACAAAAATGGTTCTGGAATCAACTTCAGCAACTGTAAACAGAACGTTGTACAAAGTCTTCAAGACCTCTCTTTTGAAAATTACAATTAGCCTTCAAAAGGAAAAGAAAGCTAAAATTATAACAGCGAATGTCGACTTCCACAGTAAAATCATCTGGACACTTCACAGCAAAACTCTCAGTGCTTTGTTTTTATCTCTGCAACTTCTCATAACAGAAAAATGATGTTCTCCTCTAAGCAATTTGAACTCCCCTATTTAAGCATTCAGGATAAGTAATGGGTTTCACTCGTATGCTACCCGTCTTTTCATATTCCAACCATATGCTATCTTTTACATTCAATCAAAACATTTCAACTGGCTGTACATCACACGTTACATTCATTTCTGTTCCGCCAAATGTCACAGCAGTTCCCAACGGTTCCATCTAATACCATATACGATATTGCTATCCCTCCACACAATGGATATCCGTCACATTTAGAGCTGTTCCAAATGTTATATCCGCCAAGACTGAACCATATGCTAATAATGGAACAGATGTTATATCCATCCGCCAAATGTTACCACTAACTCCACAAATGTTGCAGCATCCACAAATGTCGCAGCATCCGCAAACATCGTAGCATATAACTAGGTTCCACAACATTGCAACATCCACAAACGTTGCAGCATACATGACCGCGCAGGATTTTCATGAACCATTCGAGGTTCCCCTTGACGGTGCGCAATACCACCAGAATTTTTCCAACTAACTGCACGACCATTTTATATTACCTCTTGACGGTGCACAAATTTCCAGATGTCAAGTCTTAACCACGCGATGTTATGTCGACCCGCACATAAAATGTTGCGAAGGAATGGGATGACCCGCGAGATGTTATGTCGAACCATGCGCCATGCGATGTTATGTCAAACTGTGCACCATGCGATGTTATGTTGAACCGTGTGCCATGCGATGTTATGTCAAACCGCGCGCCATGCGATGTTATGTCTAACCGCGCACCATGTGATGTTATGTCGAACCGCGCGGCCCTTAAGGCTAGTATCGCACTATGTTTAGCATATGAGTTAAAAACATATGTTATGTTATTTGAACCATAGATTAATACCCATTGTACCATATTGGATCAGTGTAATTTTTGAAGATGAATAATCCACCGGATCATTCCTCCCCATTGGAGAGATTTTAGACCACCAAAAGCCTAAGTCACTCTGGAAGTAAGTGAGGGTACATCTCCCTCATTTTTCCAATCTCCATCCATCTTGCTTTGCTAGGATGTATTCCTTTAAGCCCCACTCGAAGGTACTCAGCATTGCCCCTTCGTGAAGTCCTTACATTTCTGTCAAGAATAACATCATCCTGCAACTCTTTCATGTATTCAGGTGCCATATCATTAACTGAAGGAATTTGTATGTTAGTTTCCTCATCCATGATCATAGGAGGCTCATACAGTTTAAGATTCTCAACATTGACAACTGAATAAATTTTCATGTATGGAGGTAAATTCAAGCGAAAAGCATTAGTACCGATCTTTTCCAAGATCTCAAAAGGACCATACCTGATAGGCTTAAGCTTTTTACCTTCACCTTTCATTATTTCTTTGGTGATATGTAACCAAACTCTGTCACCAACCTGAAATTGATGATCAATTCGATGCTTGTCATGCCTGGCTCTTCTCCAGCTGTTCCTAAAATGCCTGCTGCAACGCTTGGATTCTCTGAATGAATCTTAGAGATTTATATGCATCATGATGTCCATCCACTACATCTTTGCCAAAAGAGAAGTCCATCGGTGTTTTTGGAAGATAACCAAAACAAGTTTCAAAAGGAGATCTTTTCATGGAAGAATGAACTGCATGATTGTAAGCATGTTGTATATACTGCAACTGCTTATCCCAAAGTTTAGGATGTTTACTACAATATCCTCTGAGTAGCTGAACCTCTATTCTGTTAACTACCTTTTTTTTTCCATCGGTCTGTGGATGAAAAGCTATACTTTTCTTACGTTTAGTATCCATGAGCTCCCATAATGTTGACCAGAATTCTCCCAAGAACCAGGAATCACAATCAGATACAATAGACATGGGTAGCCCAAAATGTACCCAAACATTATGAAAGAATAGCTGAGCTGTTTGTTCAGCAGTGATCTATTTTCTACATGGCATTAAGATACACATTTTGCTGAATCTGTCCACAACAACATATAGGTAATCATGCCCTTTTCTAGACATAGGTAGTCCTCCTACAAAGTCCATAGAAATGCTTTCCCAGGGACGAGAAGAAACTGGAAGAGGTGTGTACAAACCCAATTTACTATTGCTAGGCTTACTCGTTGCACACATAACACATCCTCATATATAGTTAGCTACAGTTTCTTGCATCTGAGGCCAATAACAGAGATTCTGCAATACAGACAATGTTTTACTTACACCAAAATGTCCTACAATCAATGAACTATGTGCTTCTCGGATCACATGCATTCTCTCTTTCTCTGGAACACAAAGTTTACCGAGATGATATAGGAGTTGATTATGCACATAATAGTTCTCTTCCTATTTACCATGTATCAGTGATGCATATACGTTCTTAAAATCTTTATCCTCTGCATATTGTTCAATGTAACTTTCATGTGTTAATGAACTGTTCTGAAGAATGATTGAATCGTTTTTAGGCGGCCTCAATAACATGTCTGCTATCTTATTATGAATTCCCTTTTTTTATTTAATTACAAGATGAAACTGCTATAAAAATCCCATCCATCTTAAATGACGACTTTGCTGGACTTTAGTTTGAGATTACAGATATTGAAGTGGCTGATGATCAGTATGTATGACTATTTATTTTCCCATGATATAATGTTTCCACTTCTTCACACTCTGTACTAAAGCATACAACTCTTTGTCATAAGTCAGATAGTTACTTACCATAGTAGAGAAAGTTTCTGAATGGTAACAAACTGGCTTCCTACCTTGCATCAAAACGGCACCCATGGCAAACCCGCTGGCATCGGTTTCAATCTCAAATGGCTGCTACAAATATGGCAACGTCAGAACTGGTGTTGTGCTAATCCTTTCCTTCAAAGTGTCGAAGGCTCTCTAATGCTTTCCTCCCCACTGGAAAATTTCTTTAACGCTTGTCAACGCATGTAATGGAGCAGCAATGGAAGAAATCCCAGAAATGAATTTCCTCCAATACTGAACTGCACCAAGAAAACTTATGATTTTAGTAACAGTTTTAGGCCGTGGCCAGTTTACAATGACAGCAACCTTGGCTGGGTCCACTCGCAGATGGCCTCCACCAATAATATGGCCTAGATATACTAAATAAGTTTTAGCAAACTCACATTTAGAAATTTTTACATAAAGCTTCTCCTTCCTTAGTACATCTAAAACTTTCTTCACATGTACAATGTGTTCCTCCCAGGTTTTGCTAAACACCAGGATATCATCCAGATATACAATTACAAAATCATCAATGAATGGATGAAAGACATCATTCATGACCCGCATAAAAGTAGTAGGTGCGTTACAGAGCCCGAAAGGCATCACAAGCCATTCATACAAACCATGTTTTGTTTTAAATGATGTTTTCCAGGCATCATTTTCAACAACACGGATTTTATGATCCAATTTTGTAAAGTAAGTTGCATGTTTCAACTGATCAAGCAAATCATCAATGTGAGGAAGAGGATACCTATTTTTAATGGTGATTTTTTTAAGGGCCCTATAGTCGATGCACATCCTCCAAGACCCATCCTTCTTCAGAACCAAGACTATAGGAGAGCCACAAGGAGAAGTGCTTGGCCGGATGACCCCCTTCTCAACCAGCTCCTGAACCTGCTTCTTGATTTCCTCATTCTGAATTATAGACATCTGGTACATGGTTATGTTCCGGAGTGGCACATCCTGCTGCAAATGTATCTCATGCTGAATTTCTCTCTTTGGTGGTAACCCTTTCATATCTTGAAATAAATCATCATACTCAGAAATAATTTCAATCAGTTCAGATTTATGTTTAGGATCAGATCCTTCAAAATATCTAGAGATCTCATCATTTTTTACCTTAACCATCATTAACACAAAATTCTTACTAGCATTTACCAGCCTCTTCATTTGTCCTACAGAGACTATTGCTAGATTTGTTTTTGTCTTATGTGCTCATACAATATATTCCACACCATCTTTAAAAAGATGATACTTATTCTGCTCTCTATAAAATACTGCTTTCCGGTCATACAAATATGGACTCCCAAGTACAATTCCACAAATGTCAAGTGGTACTACATCTAATTCTACCTCATCCATAAACTTTTCAGTGATTGCAAACTTCAATACACATTTCTTTGTAACTTGCAATTGTGTATCATTAGTAACCCAACCAAGAGGATAGGGTTTTTCATGAGGCATAGTAACTAAATGCAATTTCTTAACCACTTCTTATGATATCAAATTTACTTGTGAACCACTATCAAACAATGTATCAATCTTTGTGTGACTTTCAATGACACGAACATGAAACAGTGCACTTCTATTTTTATCATTTTGCTTAGAAGTAGATGGCAGATTTGTACTTGCACTAGAACTTGATTTTGCATCAATGGGAAGTGAGATACTTTTATTCTTACCCTGAATGCCAACAGCTGTAGCCTTTGTTTCATCACCTGATTCAGATCCCAAGTCTTGAATAACTGCTGCAGTAGCTTTTGCTTTGCCTTTATCTTTGTTTCCTCCGTACTTCTTTGGCCTTAACTCCGGATGAAGTTTCCAACACTTAGAGACATCATGTCCCTTCCAACAATGCGAACATGTAGGATTTTCACCCTCTTTCTTAACAGTAGCCATCTTCTTTTTCCCCTTATCTTTACCTTTCGATTTGCTGTCAAATTTAAAGGATTTATTCACAAAAGTATCATTAGCATGCTTACCCCTAGATTCTAAATGTGTAGCTTGAACACATACATCATCCAAATTGCTGGGGTTAAACATCAACAAAGTATGTCTCAAATAAGAATGCATGCCACCAATGTACTTAAGAAGAGTTTCCTGTATATCTAATGAAAAATTCAATGCAATAGCCCTCTTTTTGAATCCATGAGTATTGTCTTGATTATTGTGTCTTTTAGCTTGTCTAAACATTTTCCAACTCATGGTTAATTGTTGAATATGTCCTAAAGGATAAAATTGCTTCCTTAATACTTCAATGAATTCATTCCAAACGGAAATAATTTTACCGTTCTTTTGAAGATCTTGCTAAATCTTGCTCTCCCACCAAGTAAGATCCATTCCACTCATTCTTAAAGTGGCCAATTGAATCCTGGAAGGGTCATCATTAATGCCCTGCACCCTGCAATATACTTCAAGTTGCTTGATCCAATTGTCTAACTTTTCATCTTCTAAATCTCCATTATAAATTGGCAATTCAAATTTAACATCCAATTTGAAATAAGGCATATTAGGATTTGCATTAGCATTATGTGAAGAGAAAGTTTGATTAGTATCAGGAGGATCACCATCACCTCCTACTCCTTTACCCTTTTCTTCCTTCTTCACCTCTACATCTTTGGATGAAGATCCTTCTTCTTTCTTCTTCCTTTCTACTCACTCATCGAGTAGAATTTCCATCATGGATTTCATACTGATAAAAGCCTCCAAAAACTCAGTTTCAGAAATAACAGGTTTTTCCTGTTCTGTATGTCCTTCTTCTTCCCCTCGTGGAGAAGACATGGTTCTTGAGAATGTTCTCCTTGAGCCAATATCAGGATCTCCTTTAATTAATTCTCCTTCACCAAGCTCTAACCTGGACCTGGTAAGCATTCACAAACTTGCACAAGCAGTTAACCTGCTATGATACCATACATGATCTGTCGGCTCTCAACTTGAGTGCATTAAAAGTTTTTAAAGAACGTTTTTACTAGTTTGGTTAATTCATGAAACATCATTAACAGAAATTAAATGCTTAAAAAAGAAATGAAAAAGCAAAACTGATAAACAGATGTGGGAAAAACAAACACAGAAACAAAGAGTCATAAACAGAAGTTGATAACGGAGTTCACCCCTTTCACTGGGATACGTCTCCGAGTCCCTCTCCAATGGGTACCGATCCAATTATCTCTTTGAAATGGTACAAAAATGGTTCTGGAATCAACTTCAGCAACTATAAATAGAATGTTGTACAAAGTATTCAAGACCTCTCTTCTGAAAATTACAATTAGCCTTCAAAAGGAAAAAAAAGCTAAAATTATAACAGTAAATGTTGACTTCCACAGTAACAGCATTTGGACACTTCACAACAAAACTCTCGATGATTCGTTTTTATCTCTGCAACTTCTCATAAAAGAAAAATGATGTTCTCCTCTAAGCAATCTGAACTCCCTTATTTAAGCGTTCAGGATAAGTAACGGGTTTGACTCGTCTGCTACCCGTGTTTTCATATTCCAACCATATGCTATATTTTACGTTCAGTCGAAACATTTCAACTGGCTGTACATCGCACGTTACAGTCATTTCTGTTCCGCCAAATGTCACAGCAGTTCCCGAGGGTTCCATCTAATACCATATATGATATTGCTATCTCGCCACATAATGGATATCCATCACATTTAGAGCTGTTCCAAATGTTATATCCGCCAAGAATGAACCATATGCTAGTAATGGAACAGACGTTATATCCATCCACCAAATGTTACCACTAACTCCACAAATGTCGCAGCATCCACAAACGTCGCAGCATATAACTAATCTCCACAATGTCGCAACATCCACAAATGTCGCAGCATACGTGACCATGCAGGCTTTCCACGAACCATTCGAGGTTCCCCTTGACGGTGCGCAAGACCACCAGAACGTTGCCAACTAACTATGTGACCATTTTATATTACCTCTTGACGGAGCACAAATCGTCAGATGTCAAGTCTTAACCACGCGATGTTATGTCGACCCACGCACAAAATGTTGCGAAGCAATGGGATAACCCGTGAGATGTTATGTCGAACCGCGCGCCATGCGATGTTATGTCGAACCGCACGCCATGAGATGTTATGTCGAATTGCGCAACCCTTAAGGCTAGTCTCGCACTATGTTTAGCATATGAGTTAAAAACATATGTTATGTTCTTTGAACCATAGATTAATACCCATTGTACCATATTGGATCAGTGTAATTTTTGAAGATGAATAATCCACTGTATCATTAAGTTAGTTAGAAGTTTGTTAGAAGCTAGTTAGAAGTGGACCTTGAATGTAAAGGCACAAGCCTATAAATATAAGAATTATGCATGTAAGAGATACACATGGAGAAGGAATACTGAATGTGATACTAGATAGAGTGATACTTGATCGTTGTCTATTTTGATTTGCAGATTTAATATGATGTGATGTGGATTGATGTGAACTCATGTTTCCCTTTATCTTTTCCTGTTTTACATTGTTACGATTCTGATGATGAATGATGAATATATCTGAATATGAATGGATAATGCGATGCTTTCTGCTTATGGATATTGTCATCTTTTAGATATGTTTTCCCCATTGGTATATCTACTATAATGATGAATGAATGATGAATGGTTCATTAAGTAGATTAGATCTAGAAATTAAGTAGATGAACCTCTGATTTCCCAACCCTCCTCTATACTGCAGAAACTTGGTTCTGACAACTCTCCCTCAAACATCTTGGGTGAGACCTCATCCGCTCTGCTGGTGTTGCTAGATAGGGTAAAACCTATCTGGGTCGATGCTTAGGGAGATTGCGATGTGTTGAGCGTCGACAGAGTGGAACCCCTATTGACTGGGTTTTGTTGGTCAGGATTGTGCCAATAATGGTTCCATTACCAGGACCTCGTTGCGAATCGAAGGAGGGTATGTAGCATTCGACAAATGGTTACCCGAGAATGGATGTGGCATCCAACGTGACCACAAATTCAAGATTGGTTTTATTAGAAGTTGAGATAATTTGTTGAAGCAGAAAATCAGAACCCTATGCTTACAACAAATAATTAGTTAGCGAGATATATACACGACAGTCCAAATGAATATGTATTTAGTGAATTTCCTATCATATTATATGAGTGCCTAGTGTGATTGATATACAAGAAGATAGACTTTCAAGGAGGAGAAGCAACGTCCTGGACCCCTGAACTGTTTGAGGAGTTGCAGGAAACTGACAACAGAGCTTCATGCATCATCGAGGTCTAGTTGGATAGTATCCTAGAGGGATATATCACCGATTTCACTGTCGACACCAATAAATATTATAGGGAAGCAGAGAGGGATTTCTTCAACGGACCCATAGGTAGGTTCTTATTGTCACTTCAATTGTCGATTAAAATGTTGGTTTGTGAAAAGGGTATACTCAAGATGCATGTAGAGTAGTAACACTTAAGTGTGTGGAGGCTGTGGATACCATGACCAAGGGGGGAGACAAATGAGAAGATAAGGGGTAGATGGGTGTATTTTTCGATGAGATTGTGAGGGAAGCCAAGGAAAGAAGTGGTTGTACAAGGGGAGGAGAAAGGTTCTGACTAGAGAAGAGGCAGAGGATAGGGGAAGGTTTAGCTACGATCAGAATGCAAGACCATGAAGGACAACCACACAAGATGAAGTGAACCTACAGTGAAAAAAAGGATGACTAGGCCCAGGCTATGCCCAGAACGACGGTAAGATCAAACCCCAGCAAAAACATACCCACACCTCCACACACTACTCCAAACTCAGGAAAAACTCCAAGTCCCACGTCGACCTTACCAAAGTGCAATAAATAGTCTAGTAGTAGATCAACATCTGTCGGAAGGCGGCCTTGGATGGCGATAAATGATATGAATCTACCCTTTTTCCATGGAAATGGGACCGACGATCCTGATCAGTATGGGGTTTTATGCGAAGCAGTGTGGACTGCTAGATAGGCCACTGACGATGAAGTAAATAAAGGACAATTATTGACTACGCTAAGGGGTTCGGAACTTGAATGGTTTATGAATTTTATCGAATTTCCTTAGGGGACTCCATTTAATACATTGGATGAGATACAGATGGGACTAATCAAGGAATTCAAAAAACCAAATTCGTAAGCACAATACATTACAAAGCTCAAGGAAATCAAGAAATTTCGTAATGAGACCATTTGGGATTTCGATCAGAGGTTCAAGACACTGATGGCCAGAGTCAGTTTTTATATGAGTGATGTCCAACATAAAGAATGATTTATTGCAGCATTGGTTTCTCATATCTGACAACCATTGATGCAACAAAATATAGCGACGCAGAGCGAAGACCTAGAGATTGCGATGAAGCTTGAAGCTTCACCTATCCAAGAGAGTACAATAGGGATGAATCAAATTAAGGCGTAGCTAGCAAAAATCACACTCTAGCTGTAGGATATCAAGAAAGGTAAGGAGGAACGTGCAGATATTTGGTGTACTCGGTGTCGCGCAGATGGCCACACCAAATATTCTTGCCCTGACTTTAGAAACTATCTATTATCTAGAGCTACGAAACCTTTGAGTAGCGGTGGTGTTCCAGGATATCGCATATTCCAAGTCTATGGACATCGACATGAGCAATGTAGCTATATGCAAAAGATGTTGTTGAAACCTACCAATTTATACTATTCATTCTATCACTCAGTCGAGCATGAGGATAGATATTATCGGGCATACGATCTGCTTTAGGGTAGAACTTATGATTCATATTTCATGAAGGGAGAAGGCCACCGCACAGTCTAGCAACTACATCCTTAGCCTCAAATGGTCAGTTCTCAACCACAACTATAGTACACACCACTGCCACCAATGCAATTTTTTCCATCCCAACCGCAACTGCAGTTCACCTCGCAGCAGCCATATAATAAATTATCGATGGCCTAGACATAGCCTCAATACGTTCAAGTAGTGCACTTTTCTCAGCAACAACCTAATCCCTCACCACAATAGGTAGCTCAGCTGCAGTACCCATGACAAGGAGGATTCTGTGGAGGATTCTGAGGCATAGGAGGAGGTTTTGGACGAGGAGGGGGAAGAGGTTGCGCATTCATCCAATGTTATAATTGTTGAGTATTCAGGAACTATCAAGGAGACTTCCCACACTTTCAGTGCTTATGTACATACTTTGCAGCAATTGATCATACCATGGATAACTTCCCATAGTTAATCGCAAGATGGAAAACCAGAAATGTTCCGCAGTTGCAAAATCAAGCTCAGTTGAAGACTCATAATCAGCTACCAGCCCAGAACTAGTTATAGATCAAGGCCCAGAATCAAGTTCCTCTCTAGAATGAAACTATGAATCAACTGATGAACCCACCAGTAAACCATAATCCACCATTGGCTCAAACTCTACTGATGAACCAGACTCAAGGTCTAATAGTTGCGACAATTTCAGCAGAGCCCAGAATGCAGGATGTCAATGTCACCATTGTCACTCGTGGAAGTGCGACGATGAGAGATGATGGACCCCAGCTACAATTTCAATTAGCTAGGAAGAAGAAAGCAACATTTGATATCACGACTGAAAAAGAGACTTTTTTTGAAACTTACGATGTGATCGAATGAAATCTTGGTAATTCACCTGTCTATGAAATGCCATTCTCCTTTGATTTATACTTAGAAGTAGGACCATCGCGGCAGCATGGTACCTTGTAGTAGTTATTTGAGAAATTATTAGCACTCACACAAGATCCTAAGGCTCTTTTTGAGCTTGAGAGGTTGTTGTACTATCTAGGAAAGGAGATGAAGGAATACGCAGTGAACTCCTTGCAGAAGAAAAAGATAGGTAAAGAGATGTGTATGAATATCTAGATTGGGGACTATGAGGTGGACTTAGTCATCCTGGACCTGGGATCGAATGTAAACATTATGAGTAAGAATATCGACAAAAAAATGTGGAGCCCAACATTGGTTTGGTCCCTTGTGTAGCTGCGATTGGTGAACCAAGGTAAGGTGCAACCAATTGGATGAGTAATGAACTTGGTTGTCAATGTTTAAGGTATGAAAACACACGCTGAATTTGATGTGATTGAACTTGTCAATGGGGAAGCATCTTCTCCCATGCTACTAGGGATTATATGGGCCAGTGATAGTATGGTCATGATTAATTTCAAGAAGCAAATGATGACATTCAAAAACTAGGACATTTGAGTCATCGCAACCATGGATCCAAACGAGGGTTGGAGATACATTAAAACTGTGAAGGATGAAGTTCTCAAGGGGTGAGATCATGCTTGCAACATATCTGAAGACTATATCCACCCAACTACCTAGGGAGAATTTGGTGCAGTGCTAGCTCTTTGTCCTCTAATTCCAATGATGTGCTCGAGAATTGGCAAAACTGCATTCATGAGGTATCCTTTAGAAAGTGTGGTCTAATTACACAATGTATGCATCATGTTGAGATTGAAATTGTTGAATTTATAGTATATGAAAGGATATCAAAGTTGTCTACATTCTTAATAGTATTTGAAGAGAGGGTCTCAGTGCCACAACAATTGTTGGAACTGGAGGAAGCACTGATGGCTACTCTAGCCCGCTGGTGGGCAGCTCATAAGAAAACAATTACCGGATGGACGCAGTGTTGCAGGATGATGATAGTTCATTTTGGTACTATAGAGGTGGAACATAGTGGGAAGTATGATGGGAAGAATTACCCTAACATCCATTTGGCAGAGTGTCAAACACTATGGGAAGCGTGACCAAAGGATGAATGGGTCCATGCCTTTATTCATACCTTGGATGAAATGCCGAGGTCCTAGTACGTATGCGCAAAGATGAGTAGAGAAATAAATACCTGGGAGGATTTGATGATTTGTTTTGCTCACACTTTTAGTTTAACGGATGTAGTGAGGATTTCTCCTCACTGCAGAAGCAAGAATAGCTCCCTTGTGCCTATAGGGAACAAGGGTAGGTTCCTACTGTTGGAAAATAGGAAAAATGAAATGGAAATGCAAGTAAACAGAAAATTAAAGTAAACTAAGATAATATAGTGACATAAAACTAGAACTAAACTAAATCATAAGCAAGAGCAGAGAGAAGAAGTGGAAGCTTTGTGAACCCCTCAGTAGAAAATGGGTTAGGGTTATGCCTCCTTAAACCCTGCAAAACAAACCTAAGCTACAATGGAGAAACCTACAAACAATGTTAAATAAAAACCTGCAAGAAACAATGGTTAGAAGTCAGAGCAATCTAAATAACTAAGAAGTAAACAGAAAAAAAACACAAATATACCTTCTCTTAGTGGGTAATGGGCCACCATGCCCTAGCTCTTGGAAGCCTCTCTCTCTCTTGGTTGGGGGAGCAATGGCTCAAATGGGAATGAACATGGAGGAGAGGGAATGTGGGTGGTTTGCGAGGCAAAGGTCTCAAAGCATCCATGGCCAACATAACAATAGGCAAGGGAGAGGTGTTTTGAGAGTGACCCCCCACCCTCCTTTTATAGCTTTTCCAAGGGGTTTTAGGGTTTTAAGCCCTTGGTCAGGGCTTTAGCCGCTTATTTGGGCCTTTATCCCCTTTCGCTCTAACTTTAGCCCCTTTTTTAGGGCTTTAGCTCCTATGGGGATATTTTGGGCTCCTTTTTGGGGTTTTTATCCCTTTTCTTCATCCTTAGGCTATTTTGGAGGTGTGGGGGTCTAATGGAAGGTCTAATGGAGTGATATGAGAGTTGTGAGATGGTGTCCTTGGGTGGTGTAGGCCATTGAGAGATAAGTGGGATATTTTTGTGTTAAGATATTGCCCCATGATGTGTGAGGGTAGGAGCTCAACGTATGGCTGATGGACATCATAGGATTTGCTGTGTAGAGGTTGTGCTTCTGGGGCTGGGGCATGGTGGATTTTGGTTTTTGTATTAATTTGGTTCCCATCAATGGGTGAGATACAATAAATGTGTGACATGTATATGGACAAGGTAGGAATCCCCATGCTCGTGAAAATGTCAAAAGAATCATTTGATCTATGCTCTAAAATACAAGAGCCCATCATGTACAGCTGTTGTTACAATAATGGTTGCCTCTCATGTGAGGCTGAATACAATACTGATATGGTACATTAGACCCATGGAATTCTCATGGAATGCTATATCTTCATGACTAACATTCTACTGGATCTAGTACATAGCTGTGTGGACTCACTGGTTGAGAGTCAGAGTCTCTGCGGTATAGGTATGCTGCATCAATCATAAAGGTATATCAAAGCACTGATGGGGCTTCTGATCACTGTCTCCAATGCAACCTGGAAATCATAAGGGAAATAACCTATTTATGTCCCTTGAGTGGACTCACCAACGTGCTAGATTCAGGTGACATCCGATGTCTTTGATCAAGTATTGTGCAGAACAAACCCTGTACGAATCTCAACGGTGCGATGATGGAGTTGAAGTCAAGCACATGAGAAACAACCATCCCAAGAGGCACTAAGGACTCCTCTCAAGTGGTCCAAGGAACTCATCAATGATGTTAATGAAACCAAGGTACAGGGACCTCTGGGTCTATCCTCTGGAATATGTGTGTTGGCATCGACAGAGGGAGACCTGCCCCTAGTCAAGGCGATGATGTTTCCTTGACTAGGAGTGTGAGGTGGATAGTTGAAAGGTGTGAAGCAATCTGCGGATTGACTCATTGAATTTAGGGGGGAGGGGGGGAGGGAAGGAACTGAACAGGGGGAGGGGGGTAGTGGGAGAATCATACTTCCTTTGTTCAGAGTATTGTGACAGGGCAGACCAAGTAGCAAGTGAAACTTGACTCAAGGGAATGGGATCATAGCTGTAATACCAGGAATGTTGCTGCAAATGGGAAATACTCAGAGGAGGTGGACACTTTTGATACTGATGGGATCCAAGGAAGACACATTATAGAGTACTCTGAACAAAGGCGACCCAATGTGGGAATGTTTCCAAATTGTTTGCTATTGGGGGGTGTCTAGGGACACCGTTATGGTACAATCTTGTGGATTTTTTGCGAACCCGAGAAGGTAAATGCTTGATGGAGTTTTCAATTTTAGAGAGTCTGAAAGCATGAAGAAGACTCCAGTGGGGGATATTTTTCATTGGTAGTCTCCTGTGCCAAAAAAGGATAAAATTATACATAGGAGAGCTCACCCATTTTGGAGGGGAGGAGAGACTTCTTTACCGTTGGTATTCCAATTAGGCCGGAAAAGGTTAAACCTATACTGACTGGATGGTCATTCAAATAATTTTATGAAAATGAATGAAACCAAGTTTGCTCGACGATCTTGTCTTATTGAAATGGCTGGAAAAGAGCTTAACGACAACCAGTGGTGAGCTTTTTCGTAAAGTGCGGCGCTTTTTCCTGAGAAAGCAGAAAAGTATGTAGAGGGGAATGGTCTTGGCTTGAGTGTGCCAAGGAGGTCCTTTTCATGAGACGGTCTACATGGTTCACAAAAGGAGGTAAACAAGATGATGTAGACACCCTTTCTTATACTTTAACAAGCGGGAAATGAAGCAGATGTGCTTGGCGATCTTTTCATTGTTTTAAGGAGTCAGAAAACAGCTTAAACAAAACTCCAATGTGGTCAACCAACTGCAGTGGCATGAGCAGTGCCCCATGTCAGGACGGTGGACATAGGACCAAAGGTCATGTGCGTAGTATGGACGGAGCAGAAGGTTCTCAAACATACCAATACATGCATGGGATGATCGCGGTAGAGGCCTGTGAGTCGGTCTAGCAGAGGAACGCAAACCGAGGTGGCTCTCAAATAGAGGTCAGGAGAGTGTATGTGTGTTGCAGTGAACGGACTTGACTACGTGTGATGTGAGTGCAGGTTAAGGAGAATTTATATGCCAAATGCATGCAAGAAAAATAAATTGTTTTGTGGACAGTGGTCTAGTGGTTTGTGTAAGGTGCAGTGAATGGAAAAGACAAGTGTGTTAAAAATATAAAATAAAAGCTAAAATTATAGTCCTTAATGGGCGACGGCCTGACAACTCACATGAGTAGTGGTTGAGAAGTGTGATGCAAGTATAGGTCCGTAGACACTTGCATCATCATGTCATGGCTCGTAAATTGAGGTGACTTGTGGGAAACGGTCCCAAAATCGATTTAATAAACATGAGACAATCGTCTCATAAGGAAATGTAAACTTGAGCCCAAAGGTGTGAGAGGTGTCTCGAACCGGTTCTGAGTGACTTTGGATTAGCAGCTGATGGTGCTTCCCCTGACTTGTGCTAAAAAACATTGAAAAACAAGAAAGGGAAAAAACTACGCTATAAGGGACTCATAGTGGTTATATCAAGCATAGACTCTCTTAAGGCGGAGCTCGTTGTGCGGCTTCTTCAAGAGTTGAACATCTAAGTTAGTGAAGAGGTATGCCCCCTTGTTGATACGAAGGTCATTAGCAAGGTGGGGTGATGGAATTGTTAAATTTTCATATGCTAAGCTAGATCATTAGTATTTCATTTCAATTTCATAAGAAAAGCATATAAATAGGATCACTGAAAGATAGACAAGCACAACCATACAAAAGGAGAACACAAATATTTATCCTGGGAAAACCCTAAAGGGAAAAACCCAGCAAAATCTTCCTCAATATAGATGCCCCAAAAGATAAAAGATAAAACCAATGAGGAGATCAAAGCCTAATCCTCCTCCTTCTCCAACTACTTCTCTTCTCCACTAATGTGCTACACAAGTGAGAGTGTGTGTGTCTCAAATGAGGAGCACCAGACCTCTATTTATATTCATCTGTTCACTTGAATTAACTCATCCGACATGTAGGCTCGAGTTAATCATGTAGGCTCGAGTTACACATGTAGGATCAAGTAACCACACTGGGGTGCTAATGACCCACCTTTACAAATAGAGGGGAAAACCTCATGACTCTTATTATTTCTTCCAATTAGAAGCATCGGAGTACAAGATAATACAAGTGGTTCTCCCGGTAGGACCATCGAGGACCACAAAAGATACATATAGAATATTCTTCTAAGTTACAATATTTCAACACTCCCCCTTAACGAGAAGGGTATTCTACAACAACATCAACAACAACAATAGTAGGAGAGGAAATCATCAACATCATCAGGGTAACACATCTATAAATAATTGGAAGCTTTTCAACATCATATAGTCTTCATCTTCAATATTTGACGACAACAACTCTTTAATCAATATTAGCATCTTTTGACCTTTTGATCAGCAACATCTTCAACACTTTGATCTTTCGATCAGCAACATTTTCAGCAACATATTCAGCACTTAGACCTTTCGATCAGTAGCAACATCTTCAGCACTTTGACCTTTCGATCAGCAAAATTTTCAGCAACATCTTCAACACTTTGACCTTTCGATTAGCAGCAACATCTTCAGCACTTAGACCTTTCGATCAGCAGCAACATCTTCAGCACTTAGACCTTTCGATCAGCAACATCATCACATTCTAATTAGTAACATCATGATCAGCACCATCATCATACTTCAACTCTCTAACAAAATCATCATCATCATAGTCTGATCTTTTGATCAGTATGTCGTCATCATCACATACTGATCATCATCATCGTCACACTCTAAACTTTCGATCAGTACATCATCATCATCATAAAAACATCATCATCATGAAAACATCAACATCATCAAAACATCATTATGATCAAAACATTCAACATCATCAAAACATCAAAATATCATCATCACCACACTCTGATCTTTCGATCAGTACATCATCATCATCATAAAATCATTATCATCAAAACATCAACATCATCAAAACATCAACATCATCATCATCAAAACATCAACATGATCCTTCCTTTTAGAATTACGGGATCAACATGTCTGTGGTACTCAGACGATCCTTCCTATCGAAATTACAGGATTTAGGTCTTTACGATGGTTACTAACGATCCTTCCTTTCAGAATCACGGGATCAACACATTTTTCGAGCTCAGACGATCCTTCCTGTTGGAATTACGAGATCAAGTCTTTACAGAGCTACTAACGATCCTTCCTTTCGGAATTATGGTATTTAGGTATTTACGGAGTTGCTAACGATCCTTCCTTTCAGAATTACAGGATCAACACATTTGTGGAACTCAAACAATCCTTCCTATTGGAATTATAGGATTAACACATCTGTGGAACTTAGACAATCCTTCCTGTTGGAATTATGGGATCAAGTCTTTACGGAGCTACCAACGATCCTTCCTTTCAAAATTACGGGATTTAGGTCTTTACGGAGTTACTAACGATCCTTTCTTTCGGAATTACGGGATCAACACATCTGTGGAACTCAGACAATCCTTCCTATTAGAATTATGTGTTCAATTCAATGATCCTTCCTTTCGGAATTATGGGATTTAGGTCTTTACGGAGTTACTAACAATCCTTCCTTTCAGAATTATGGGATCAACACAGTTGTGGAACTCAGAAAATCCTTCCTGTTGGAATTACGGGATCAAGTCTTTACAGAGCTACCAACAATCCTTCCTTTTGGAATTACGGGATTTAGGTATTTACGGAGTTACTAACAATCCTTCCTTTCGGAATTACGGGATCAACACAGTTGTGGAACTCAGACAATCCTTCCTCTAGGAATTATGGGATCAACACACATTCTTGAGTACTGAATTCATCGGATTCGTTCTGAACCGAAGTTCAAGGATGATACAATCCTACCACCTTCTCGATGACCGAAGTTCACCGGATCCGTTCTGCACCAAAGTCCAAGGATGATACAATCCTACCACCTTCTCGATGACCGAAGTTCATCGGATCCATTCTGAACCGAAGTTCAAGGATGATAAAATCCTACCACATTCTCGATGACCGAAATCATCAGATCACTTCTGGACATATGTATCGGGATGATACAATCCCTTTTCATTCTTGAAGACTGAGGTCTCCGAGTCACTTTTGGGCAAGTTCCCAAGGATGATACAATCCCACTGCAACATCATTACTCCCCCTTTTGGGGAAGACCATTTTTAACCACACCAAGCTTGTTTCAAAAGTATTTGAACTTCACTCGGGACAAAGGTTTCGTCAACACATCACCATCTAAACCATCATCATCTACACCTTCAGTATGTGAATACTGAACTATCACCATCTGTATCTCCAGTATGTGAATACTGAAAGCATCATCTATATCTTTAGTATGGGAATACTGAAATGTCGTCATCTACATATTTATCTTGTATGTAGAAATATCGGATTTCTATGTGTTATGACGGAACATAGGGTGCTCTGTTATCACAACTCTCATTATCACATAGAATCAGTGTAGTATCCATCTTTAGGTCAAGGAGACCTGATATCAGCTTCCGAAGCCATATGGCTTCACAACTTAGCAGAGCAATCTGCTATGTATTCTGCTTTTGTTGTTCTAAGAGAAACACTGGACTGTTTCCTGCTAAACCATTAACTCATAGTAGACCCCAAACAAAAGCATCTACCTGATGTGTTTTTTTCCTATATGAGATAATTCCAACCCAATCTGCATCTATATAGCCATACAATCTGTAGTCATGGCTACCATCATATTATAGACCAAGGTCTATAGTCCCTTTCAGATATCTCATCACATGTTTTGCAGCTACTAGGTAAACCCATCTTGGTTGAACAAGATATTGACTTAAGGTGTTCACGGCAAAACAAATGTCTGGTCTGGTATTTTTTAAGTACATCAATGACCCAATGATCTATCTGTAATGAGTCACATCTACTAACTCTGATGAGTCATCATATAACAGCTTCAGGTTGGAGTCCATGGGTGTGGCCATGGCTTTGCATTCCAACATATTTAATCTCTTCAATATCTCTACCGTATACTTTCCCTGGTTGAGAAATATTTCTTCTGAACTTTGTCATATTTCTAGACCTAAGAAATAGTGCATTAACCCAAGGTCTTTCATCTCAAGTTCTGCTGCTAGTTTCTTCTTGCTTTACATGATCTGTTTCTCCTTCCTTGTCAAGAATAAGTCATCCACATATAATAACAGGATTATAGTTTCATCTTCTACAACCTTGAGATAAAGGTTAGGATCAACTTTACTCTTGGTAAAACCCATAATTGATAGGAAACTACCATACCAAGCTCTGGGAGCTTGCTTCATGCCATAGAGGCCCTTCTTCAAATTACATATATGAGTCCATCTATTTTCAGCTTCAAATCCTTTCGATGTAAAACTCTTCCCCAATCATACCATTAAGGAAGGATTGTCTTTACTTCATCATGGAAGCAACTACCATCATAGTTCTGAAGG
This sequence comes from Pseudotsuga menziesii, assembly GCA_001517045.1. Taxonomy (NCBI): domain Eukaryota; kingdom Viridiplantae; phylum Streptophyta; class Pinopsida; order Pinales; family Pinaceae; genus Pseudotsuga; species Pseudotsuga menziesii. The sequence continues at coordinate 149,749 of LPNX010742830.1, forward strand.
AAGTGTGCCTTGATTCTTGGAGTAAGTGTCTCTTCAAAATTAATTCCCTCTTTCTTATAGAAACCTCTAGCCACAAGTCTTTCCTTACTTCTATCAGTGACATATTTTATCTTGCAAATCCATTTGTAAGATATGACATGCTTGCTTTCTGGTTTGAGTACTATATCCCAAACATCATAACATCTTCCATGAGTTCTTCTTGTCAGATCATCAACATATCCTAGTCTTATGCATTCAACTTTGAAGGTTGGAACCCACTTTACTCTTGGTAAAGTCTCGATCCATCAGGAAGCTGTCCATCATGTCGTACCGTGTCGAACTCAGATATCTTCTGTAGTCACTCCCCCTGAAGTGGAGTATTATCTTCCTTCTTCATTCTGTAGAGGTGATTCTATGCTTTATATATACTGGTCAATAGAGTATGTCATGTCATAGTCTATTCTTTCTGAGGCAAATCATGATTCTTGCTTTGTACACTTGTTCTTACAGATCCATATGGAAGATACTACATACTTCCCTTTATGTCTATAAATCATATCATATACATCATTCCCCATAATCAATTATTATTCTTTGATCATAGCTTCTTTCATATCATTTTTTTCTTCATCTTGAGTTATCTCTGATACCCATGGTGGTCTTCATCCTTCGAGGTGAATCTATCGCTCTTTGAATCTGTTTCTTTCGTCATGGTGTCCCTGACCTTAGGAGCTTCAGATTTATGTTTATTGAATTGTCATCACTTGTTCTTCGGAACAAGTCTCATCCTTCTTTTCTTTTAGTAGGTTTTACAGGACCTTTCCCATCATATGCATGCAAACACCACATCAACTGAATATAATCAAATGCATAACAAAACAATATCATTAAATGACAATTGAATACTTATCTTTTGTTTGTTTCATGGGTAGACTCCTTCTTGATCATTCTGCTTCATCATCTTCTTCATCCATGAAATCATCATTTCTTATCCAAATGATAAGATGGATAAGAGGTTCGTCAAGAATTGAGTTCTTCATATTCCTCATCGCTTGAGGGATCTTCTTTGAATGGTGAGAGCTTGATCTTCAATTTGCTCCCATCTTTCTTCTTCTCCTCTTATGAGACGAGCTTATTCTTCTTCCTAGAGTCAACTGAAAGTAATCAATTCCTTTTGGCACACATTCCTCACATGAATGAATCCCATGATCATGGGAGGCCATTCTCTGCTTCTTCTTCTACCGCTTCAAGATGTTATGCATTCTGGATCTTCACATTCTTCAACTGTTTTCTCAAATCCATCTTTTGAATTATGTTCTTATCTTCAAATAGCTTGATCAAGGAATAAAACATCTTCGGTGTCTTTAGGGAAGACACTTGTGGTACAAGTTGATCCGTGATTGAATCAACAATGATCTTCTTGGCCTTGATCAAGTTCTTCTTGTATAAGGCTTTGAGGCTCATCTCCCTCTAGAACTAGAACCTCTCTACTCATGTAGGTGTCCAATTCATTTTCTTCAGAGAGATCAAATACTTCCATGCTTGGAATTTTTCAACTTCACCAAGATTATCATCAAGCTCATGTGATAGATCACTTTGAAATGAGAACCTCAAATGCAAATAGCAAAAGATTAGATCTTATCGATTTGAGGTGTCCATCCTGCTTTCGGAGCTGGCTGATCTAGGGTTTGTCAAAGAAACCCTAATTTTAAAAACTTCGAATATTTCAGATTTTATTGGATAGAAATATAGATCTCTTCAAATGGAGTTGTCCAATGTATTCCTTTTCTAAAAACAGTGGAGGGAATCTCCCGGAACAGGAAGCCCTAGTTTTCCAATTTCTTCTGCAGAAATTCCTATTAGTGTTTCTGTGATATCTCCGAAATTGCTACTCCTCTGTCTCTGAAATTTTGCACTGAGGTAACCTCACATGTCCCTGATCTAAAACCATAGTTTTCATCAAAATTGGTTTCACCAATTGGGATTTACTAGCGTAGATCCAAATCTTGGGCTCTATCAAGCACTGAGATGGATCAAATCTCTAACCTCTTCTTAGGTATCCATTGATTTGATTCAAACCAAAAGACATATATTTTTATTTAAGGTCCACATATAATTTTATTATTATTAATATTTAATATTATTTATGGCTGACATATAATATTTTTTATTTTGTTAGGAACAAACATTGCATCATTTCCCCACACATGGTTTTAAAACCATATGCAAGGCCCTCCTACAATCATGGGTTGTTTAGGAGGCCTTGCACATGGTCTTAAAACCATTTGCAAGGCCCTCCTAAACCATGTACAATAATATCATGGGTTGTTTAAAAGGCCTTGCACATGGTTTAAAAACCATGTGCAAAGCCTCCTAAACCATGGGTTGTTTAGAATGCCTTGCACATGGTTTTAAAACCATGTGCAAGGCCAACATTTTTTTGCGGATAATTCAATTTTGTGTTTTTTTAACCCACATATTTTTTTATGGATAATTAAATTTTTACTTTTTAATTGTTTTGTTAGGTAGGAAGATTACCACATCTCCCCCATATTAGATTGTTTCTGTGGCCGACATTTATTTTGGCCTATTAGAAAATTTATTTTTTATTAATAAAAATAAAGTTACGAAAGTGATATTATTTTTTATTTTGTGTTACAAAATCTCTCCCATAATATTCACTATCACAATTATTTTTAGTCGACATGTTACATATGTTAGTAATGTTACATCACGTTACAAGATCTCTCCCATAATATTCACTTTCACTATTATTTTTTTCCAACATGTTAGTAACGTTACATCACGTTACAATATCTCCCCCATACTGGGCTGTAGAGCACCTCTCGGCGCAATGATCATTTTCCCAAGGTGACCTGTTACAGGACTGTTCAGAATAGTGAAGTTGTACGACATGCCATATGTCACTGGTTCATCTTCAGGTTCGCAAATTTGGACCACATAAATTAAAGTCTATTATAGTTCTAGAACATCTTCAGGAATTCCATTTGGACCTCCGTATCCCACGCTATAGTAATTCTCCCCAGGTGTCCTTTTTAGGGATGAATTCTGGAAGAGGCTGGAACCCTAAATTGGAGGGATCATATCTCCCATAATATAGCGAATCAGAGGCTGAATTTTGGACACAGTGTAAATAAGAATTTTATCTTTGGTCTTTGCAATTTTCAACTCTTGAGCCTTCTCCAATCTCAGGATATAGAGAATTTACCAAAACGTATTAGTTTTAGTATTTAGGGTTTTTCCAAATCGGGGTCAAACTAGGGTTTGACTTTCCCAGAGTTTCACCCAACCAAATTTCTTGATCCAGGTCTCTAAACTTCGATTTTGATGAGGAGAAAAATCCAATGCTGGGCTCACTCAAAAATTATTCTTCTGTAGAAAGTCCTAATTTTCCGCACTAAAACTGAAAATGATCGGAATCAAATTCCACTTCGACAGAAAGATGCACCCTTCAATGGAGAGTCAGTCTAGCCTTCTTTTGCTGATCTATCATGGATAGAGACCCAAAAAATAAGAAGCCCTAGATTCTTTAGCTACACAGTGTCTTCTTTCAGGGTGGCTCTGATACCATGTTAATTTTTCATATGCTAAGCTAGATCATTAGTATTTCATAACAAAAGCATATAAATAGGATCACTGGAAGATAGACAAGCACAATCATACAAAAGGAGAACACAAATATTTATCTTGGGAAAACCCTAAAGGGAAAAACCCAGCAAAATCTTCCTCAATATAGATGCCCCAAAAGATAAAAGATAAAACCAACGAGGAGATCAAAGCTTGATCCTCCTCCTTCTCTATCTACTTTTCTTCTCCACTAATGCGCTACACAAGTGAGAGTGTGTGTGTCTCAAATGAGGAGCACCACACCTCTATTTATATTCATCCGTTCACTTGAATTAACTCATCCGACATGTAGGCTTGAGTTAATCATGTAGGCTCGAGTTACACATGTAGGCTCAAGTAACCACACTGGGGTGCTAATGACCCACCTTTACAAATAGAGGGGACAACCTCATGACTCTTATTAGTTCTTCCGATTAGAAGCATCGGGGTACAATATAATACAAGTGGTTCTCCTGGTAGGACCATTGGGGACCACAAAAGATACATATAGAATATTCTTCGAAGTTACAATATTTCAACATGAATCTAGTCTTTTATGTGAAGAACTGATTCCATACTATGGTTTAAAGGGAATGGGGTAAAACTGAAGGCGGTCTTATAGATCTCTCTGTCATTGTGTAAATGGTGCTGAGATAGATCAGGTGGATCTTACACAACTGATGAGATGAAAGGGAAACTGGTGCTAGAGAACATGTAAATGGTACTGGTTGTGGTTTTGGTGGCCTTGCTTCTAGTCTCTATTGGAGGAAGAGGGGCAGGCCTAGAGACAAGAGGAGTCTTTGATAGACTTGGAGGTAGGTATAACATCATCTTAATTGGATAGAGATGAGTCAACACATCTTGGGGCATTAGAGGTAGGGTAGGTGGTTCAAGGTACCACACAGGATCTCCCAGTGTGAAATCCTGTAAGTTGCGGGCTGCCAAGACAGACTTAATCATGATCCCGGATGGTGGGAAAAGGAAAAGGATCATGTTGATCAGGAATGAACCCCACTGTTTCCCTGGTAACTGAGGTTGAGGTTGCAACTAAGGTCGTGGCTATGGATGGAGTTGTGGTTGCTGAAACAATGGAAGAGACAGGTCTAATGGACCCTCGGTGATGGTGGAGACATGAGGGTCTATAGAACTGGACATCATGTAAATGGACATGGTGTCCGGAGAAGGAGGTGGGGGGTGAACTTATTCAATCAAGGTGATCTTAGACTCAAGGGAATGTTGACGGAGGTCAGCTAGATCCATTTGAAACTTGGGCAAGTCTTGGGAATGGTGAGATTAATGGCCATACAAGCCGCAAAGGGCATAAGCATAGTTTGTTCTCAATTCCTTGTTCCTGACTATTGGTGCGATTGGGAGTTCAACCACAAGGATGTTTTTGTTTGTATCCATGGCATCTAGATGCACACAGATCATTGGGATTTCAGGGCAGTTCTCAGTTGGTTCACCCTATTGCTCCCAGACGGCACAAGGTGGGACTTATCATGGCTCTATGGTGGTTTTGGTATTCTTGCCCCTAGCTATTTTGGGTTGGGGTCGTGCTGGTGCAGGTGCAGCACTTGGCTTGTGTATACCGGGTGGAGGGTGAGACTCAATCGCAATCAGTTGCACTAGGGTTTAAAAAACATGGGGCATTGCTGATTGAGTTGGTGGATCAAGATACCACACCGGGATGCCCAACGTAAAGTTGGGAAGGCTTAAGGTGGCCATGACCGGATTTCTCATGAAACCAGGTGGGGGAAAGATGAAGGGAATTGTATGGACTGGAGATGAGCCCACATAACTCCCAACTGATTGCATGTGGGGGTGTGGTTGTGGTTGTGGCTGCATGTAATGCTACTACTATGGGTGATGTTGCAGCTGCTGTTGGCCGCTGCAGCTATAGATGATGTTGTGGTTGTGGTTGGGGCTACGGCTATGGTTGTTGTTTGGGTGCAATAGTGCTTGACGAGACCATGCACAAGTCCCCAGTTTTCTTTTGTGTCAGTGGTGGTGACACCAACGGGAAAGGAGCCATCATGGTGGTATCAGTAAACAACCTAGGCCTCACATTCAATGGTGGGGAGGTTGGTGTGTTTTCAACCATAGTGTTGGTTGTAGGGATGATGTTAGCATGTGCAGTCACCCCTTGGGCTCAATGGTGGTGATGGAAGGGATAACATTGGCAAGTGTTGTTAACCCGTGTGGATCATGGTAGGTGAGTTGGTCAACCATCACAATATTACCTTCATGGGGGAACATCATGAGGTGGAAGATAGTTGACACAACGGCTCGCATGGCGTACATGTAACTCCTCCCAAGGAGGAGGTTGTAGTCCAATTGAGCATTGATGACTTCGATGTCGATCAAGACTATCTTCCCGACTAATGTGATGGGGACATGGGGGAGGATTCCTTGGGATTTAGTGGGGTGTCCATCATAATCCCATAGAGTCAAGGAGGACGGTTGCAGAATTGGTGATCCAAGCTTCTGCCAAACCAAGGTAGACATGACGCACGTGGATTCCCCCTCATCCACTATGCATCGGTGCACAACCAAGTTTCGGATGGACACCAGGATTTGGAAGCCAATAGTGGAGGGCATGCATGGCTCTCTGTTCTCCATGTCAAATGTTATTAACTTGGAGTTGGAGGGGTCTACTGCCCCTAGAGTGGCCAGTAAGGCTTTCCACTATGTTGGGCATGTTTTAAGTACCTCAAGAGCGGACATGGCAGTTGGTGTTTGGACCAAATCATCCACAATGCTATAGCTAACTGTAGCTCTAGCTGTGGCACTATTGGCAATTCTGCATATGGGGGAGCATCGAAACAAGGGTAGCTGAAGAGGTAAGTTGACTATTTTAGACATGGATGCTGCTGATGAGTCAACAGATTCAATTGTGGTAGCATACTGATTCTATCTGGTTTGCAAGTTAACCTCTTGAGTTTTCATAGCAGGTGGTGAACACCTGTTTCGGCCATGGGTGGTGCCCCTGGAGCATTGGGATTGGCTTGGGGAGGGGGTGCGATTGTAACCAGTCCTTGGACTGGCAGTGGGGTTTCAATCACCATAGGAGGAGGCCCTTGAGGTGCTGGGTTGGGTGGTGCTTGGTTTGCAGCGTTGGTATCCTTTTGAGCCTCATTTCGAATGGCCTACTTCGCACGACCCATGAAGGGACACTCGAGTGTGTAGTGCCCATAGACCTCACAGAGTGTTCATGGCTGGTTTGTGCACAATGGAGTGTTACGTCTTGGTGCATTTGGTTGTGGGGGGTTCTGGGCTAGCCATGTTACCACCTAATTTTTACTTAGTGGTTTTTAATCAAGTGAGCCTGGTGAACCGAACAAGGATAACTTGTTCAGACTTCAGAAGACCTTTGGAAGTACTTCTCGAAAGTGCTTGTTGTACTATATCACATGTTCATACCCCATGGGGGAATTGTAATAAATGTTCTAGCATGATAGTGTCTATAAAAGGCTCGGTCTCTTAGACTTTATTTGTCAATCCGATCGGCCCAGGGTGTTTTTTCCCTTGGTTATTATTGGTTGTTGAATAAACGACTGATAATTTCTGAGTTTTTCACTTCATACCTCCAAAGTTGGCGTGGTCGGCTTGGCATTTAGGCATATTGAGGTTATTATAGTCCATGTGTCAATGTATAAACATTCTAGACATCATGGTCGATTCATATGTGTTAACACCCAAAAATGGTTAACTACCTCATCTACCCCATTTCATGGCTCATTCGTCCATTTACCTACCATATTTCCCTGAAAATCCCACTAAA